>VNJW01000151.1:0-10317 GCA_008042615.1 Drosophila auraria
TAAATTTTCATCTGGCAACTGATGCAGTCACTCTGACTGGTCACACTTCACTTCACGAATTTTGTTCGCCGTCGCCCTTCACTAGATCTTCAACGTTTTGTTCACTTACGTTGCAGATCGTTACGTTTTTGTTCAGGGCTGCATTTAGGGGGAAGACTGGATTTTTTAGGGGGAAAGGTCGACTCTTTAAGATTTTTTTAGAGGGAAAGCTAAATTTTCATCTGGCAACTGATGCAGTCACTCTGACTGGTCACACTTCACTTCACGAATTTTGTTCGCCGTCGCCCTTCACTAGATCTTCAACGTTTTGTTCACTTACGTTGCAGATCGTTACGTTTTTGTTCAGGGCTGCATTAAGGGGTAAGATGGGATTTTTTAGGGAGAAATATCGACTCTGAGATTTTTTAGAGGGAAAGCTAAATTTTCATCTGGCAACTGATGCAGTCACTCTGACTGGTCACACTTCACTTCACGAATTTTGTTCGCCGTCGCCCTTCACTAGATCTTCAACGTTTTGTTCACTTACGTTGCAGATCGTTACGTTTTTGTTCAGGGCTGCATTAAGGGGTAAGATGGGATTTTTTAGGGAGAAATATCGACTCTGAGATTTTTTAGAGGGAAAGCTAAATTTTCATCTGGCAACTGATGCAGTCACTCTGACTGGTCACACTTCACTTCACGAATTTTGTTCGCCAAGTGAGCACGCGCTTCGTTCCGATTCTGCAAAAGAAGTTTTTATTCTGTGACTTTTGTGAGAAGTTAACAACTGAAGGTATTGTGCTATTTTATTTTTTCACCTATAACAGCGCACAGCGGCGCGCAATGCCGGCCAACGGCGGCGCGGCACGGTTCCTGGTGTCGCCCCTGAAATCGCCCGGAGAATCCGTACCGCCATTGATTTTTTTCACGTCACCTTGCGCTAGATTTCTTAGTTATGTAATGTGCTAATTTTTTTACTGTGTCGGTGTTGGTTTTATTTTAATATACACTGTATATGTATGGCTAAATCTGCGTTGGTTTTGCCCTTACTACCTGCCACTTAAAATTGCTGAAAAGTGTGCTTATATAATCGGGAAAATAATTGTCGCTGAGTAGAAGTTGTGCGAAGGCCTAAATGAAACCCGCAATTAATTGGTTGAAGAAATGCCCATGAGGGGCCAGCGATGCCGAATTGATTAATAAATCTGAAGTCATATTTAGTTTTCGGCCACGCTGGATGGTTTTCCCCACCATTTTTTTACTTTTATAATTTTTTTTTTTTGCAACCACGCTGGAACTGCCAACTTATGCAATTCGCAACGGGTTGGCAGGCCGGCGTTTCGGTTTGCACTTGCGGCGTTTTTTTTTTTCTTTCGCTTAAATTGGCCACAATACGCCTCTTAGTGTAAATTGAGTTGCACTTTATGCATTTGTGGGTTTATATGCGGAGAATTCGTCAGATAAAAGTGTGTGGCAATTGATTGTTCTACTGCCCCGTCACAAGCACGCATACAGCGGCGAATTAATTCCATGTGCTATAGCGCCCTCTCGCTCGCTCCCCTACCGGGGTCCCAGCTGCGCGTGCTAGTTTTAGCTGTGTGTGTGTACGAGTGCCGTTTTATTCAAGAGAAAATGTAACTGTCTCTTCTCTTCTGACCCGCTTTCTTCTTGCTCTTCGCCGTATCAAAAGTACAACGTTTTGGCCAGAAAATCGACAGAACAAACGGCTCTTGGCCGTTTTTCCTAGACCCCCTCCTACCCCTGTGACGTCAAACGCCGGACGTCACACGTTCAGGTATTCATGTGATTTTTATGTTTATTTTGCCCTTTTGTCCGGCCTTTTAGCGCCATTTTGTACTGATTACAGGGACAGGAACATGCTCCATTCCCATCTAAGCAAGCGCAGCGATAGTGCGATTCTTACATCTTCCAAGCGAGTCGCATTATTTCATTTGAAAATCGAATCAACTGCTTGGATACAAGCGATAAATTGGCGACTCAGCGGAAATTTTCAATGCCTCATGCTTATTTAAGCCATTCGATGCCAGACTCCACGCCCTTTTTGTTTTTGTTTAGTCGCGAAATTCAAGTCTCCAAGCTGGTGCCGATTCAGTTTCTGTGTAAACTTGGCCGCCGTTTAAATTTAGATGCAACTCCGCTGCACTTTTTCTTTTTCTATTTTGTTCTGTTGGCTTGAAGCCAACGGCGGCGGCATTCGTTCTTGTTTTTTATGTAATTTTTTTTGCGATAACGGGACCTTGAAAAAGCGGCGCAGACAGGCCTTATATAAATAACTGTATTAGCAGTCTTTATCTAATCGCTTCACGCATTTTTCGAGCTGCCTGCCGCCCTTCCGCGTGCGCGACAGAGAGGGGGCGTGAGCCAGCAGAATTTAAGAGAGAGGGAGAATTAGAGCGAGAAAGCCAAGTCACATGCTCCGCAGCTGACGCCTCGGCTCATTGCCAACTGTAAATGTAGTTTGAATAGAGAGTGAGCGAGGGAGCATTCTGTTATGTTTGTGTTTTTTTCTTCTTTTTTTTCTTATATTATTTTTTTGGCAAGCAAAAGCCAAAACCTCGAAAGGGGTAAATGAAAAACAATTGGCCATATATGCATTTTCGGGGCGGCCAAAAAGAAACAAAAAGAGCTTTCTCTAATGCGAGTACTTCCTCTTATGCAACACACGGCATTGAATTCTTAGCACTGATAAGCGGCGATCTCGCTCTCGCCCCTGTCCCTGTCTCTGCCCTCTCTATCGCACACGTGCTGTTGCCAACCCAAACGATAGATGGATGACGCTTTTCGCACGCTCTCTCCCTCTGCCACTGCCAATGGCGCTGCCCCCCTCTCTCTCGCAACTGTTGCTGAACTTGACGTCGACTGCGCGGCCTCCGTCGCCTACGCCAACGCAAGCAACGCAGGCAGCGCAGGCTAGCTGGCTGATTTCGGCAAACGGTACTTTCACAAGCAATTCAGTTGCCGTCCGGTTAAGACCTTTGATTTCCAAGGGAATAAGGATAAATATTTTTTTTCGGTTTTGTGCTGTGATATAAAACACATACAAATAGTACGTATGCAAGCCAATTGAATCTAAATTAAATACATCGACTGCATCTGCATCCAAATCAAATGAATCAACGCGAGTGACTCTATATTTTTTTACTTCCAATTTCCAATCAAATTGATCTAATGGAAGAGAGAATATTCGGTTCGCTTGGTTACATAAACCAGAGCTGAACTTAGTTTTTTTTTTTGTGCTCGGTGCCTGCTCTTATGCAATCAATAACAATGAATTAAGCATAACTCTCTGGATTGGATACAACTCGAAGAAGCTTTAGCTTTCCACGTGCGACTTTCTTTCGGGACCAACTAGAATTTTTCCAGCTGCGGCTATTACATCACGCTCTTTTCGCAGCTGAAGCGAAAGCTTCGGCGCTCTCTTTAGCCCCGATTAGATAACGAGAGTTGGCCAAAGAGAGAGTTCACTTGAAGAGAAACCAAACCAAGTTTCGCTATTGCTCTTTGTCTCTTTGCCAAGTATTACATAAACCTATCAATGAAAATCGGTGCGGTGCGGCCTAGAATATGCTAATTTAATTTCGCTGAATTTAAACGAAACGAAACGCTCTCTAGCTTCCCTGCTGCTGCCGCCGCTTCTTCTTCGCACACTTGAAATTCTAAAATTATCGAACACGCTTCAATGGCAAAAGCCAGCTGCAAAAAAAGCTTAAGAAAAAAGTTTTGGCCTCTATAGCCATCCCACTCGCACCCACGCCAATGCCTATACACAGAATTTTCCATTGAAGTTTCTTCTATTCTGTGTTCTCTCTTGTGTGTGGCAATTATGCAATCCAAATAAGCAAACATTTCTTGCTTTTGCCGAATGAAAACTAGAAATATTCAGTTCCAATTAACATCTAACAGGGCGGAGGATATGAAATGCAATGTAACTGGAAAGAGTTGAGCACACAATGAACGTGCCATGCCACGTAACAGCAGTAGTAGCTTCTCTTAAATTTCAATGGCAACTCTTTATTGAGTTGTCGGCTCCGTAAACTGGTTGGACTCGGTCCGAATTTACTGGAATTGCCATTTATTCAAACCACGTGGCAAGTTCAGCCGGCTATTAGTTATTGTTGGGGGTTTTTTTTTTGCAAACGATAACCGGTTTTAGCCATACCAATACCAATACAGTAACTAATGATGGAAGAGAGCTAACAAATTACTATAGTTTACTTGTTTTCTTCATTTTCATTTGTTTGTATCACTAGATCACCAAAGAACCCCTTAGTTTGTAAACCCATTACCATAATCTGTACACATTTCCCCAAGAAACCCCAATTAAACCCATTTAAACACTTGTTGTTATTATTAATTATAAGTTATACTAACATTTGCATGTTTAACCACCTTCCCGCGCTCATTTCGTTTCCATTTCTCGCCAAACCTTTTTATTTTAACCCCAAAACTTAACAATTATGTACATGTTGTGTGAAAGAAGAAAAGAAAAAAGAAAAAGAAAAGTGCATGTCTTCGGTTTTTTGGTTTGTATCATCATTTACTCACACATCTTTATTTGGCTTTTGGGCTATTCTTCATTTGTGCCTTCTGCACCTGTGTGAATCGAAAAAAGTGAATCCATCGTTATCGTTATCGTAATCGTTCGTTCGTACATCCATCATCGTAAATCATAACATTATGCAACGCATGGGGAGCGGGGAGCTCCCACCCGTTCATTTGCCCCCGACGGTGATCACTTCATCAAGATTCCATCAAGAAAGCAAAAGTGGAGGAGAGAGAGAGACGACGAAGATTAATTGAGAGTTTGGGGGACATTACCCGATATGTGTTTACAGCAAAATGGGCAAGGATTTCGATGCTATTGGATTCGTCAAGGACTTCGCTGCCGGAGGCATCTCCGCAGCCGTCTCAAAGACTGCCGTCGCCCCCATTGAGCGTGTTAAGCTGCTCCTGCAGGTTCAGCACATCTCGAAACAAATCAGCCCCGACAAGCAGTACAAGGGCATGGTTGATTGCTTTATCCGCATTCCAAAGGAACAAGGTTTTGGCTCGTACTGGCGCGGTAACTTGGCCAACGTCATCAGATACTTCCCGACCCAGGCTCTGAACTTTGCCTTCAAGGACAAGTACAAGCAGGTAAGTCTTTCGGCTAGCCACCGCTTTTACCACCAAGAGATTAACCCATCGCGTCAATCGATAGGTCTTCCTGGGAGGTGTTGACAAGAACACCCAGTTCTGGCGTTACTTCTGCGGTAACCTGGCCTCCGGTGGTGCCGCTGGTGCCACCTCCCTGTGCTTTGTCTACCCCTTGGACTTTGCTCGTACTCGGTAAGTTTGAAAGAGAGAGAGAGAAAAAGAGAAAGAGCGAGTGTTTTAACAAATTTTCTTTCTTTTAATCCAAAAATAAATACAGCTTGGCTGCTGATACTGGCAAGGGTGGTCAGCGTGAATTCACCGGTCTGGGCAACTGCTTGACCAAGATCTTCAAGAGCGACGGCATTGTCGGCTTGTACCGCGGCTTCGGTGTGTCTGTCCAGGGCATCATCATCTACCGTGCCGCCTACTTCGGCTTCTACGATACCGCTCGCGGTATGTTGCCCGACCCCAAGAACACACCCATCTACATCAGCTGGGCCATCGCCCAGGTTGTGACAACCGTTGCTGGCATCGTGTCCTATCCCTTCGACACTGTGCGTCGTCGCATGATGATGCAGTCTGGCCGCAAGGCCACCGAGGTCATCTACAAGAACACACTCCACTGCTGGGGAACCATCGCCAAGCAGGAGGGCACTGGTGCCTTCTTCAAGGGCGCCTTCTCCAACGTTCTCAGAGGCACTGGCGGTGCTTTCGTGCTTGTGTTGTACGATGAGATCAAGAAGGTCTTGTAAATTAAATTATTAAATTATTCAAACCAGCAAAATACAACAACTACATACAACAACAAAAACAAAAACTTGAAAACTAAACACTACCAGCTAATTATGTTAGATAACTGAAAGAGCAACAGCTAAGAGCAACAGCAAATGTTTGATCTGCAACCCAAAATCACGGCAAGCAATAACAACCGCCCCCATCCCTCTCTCCCTACCCTTCTTTTCCTCTACCCCCTGATATAATTATGAAATTATATTATATATAATAACTGGGAAGTAATTTACGATGGAACGATGGATGGCCAGAATCAATAGAACAACAGCAACCAGCAACAACAGCAACAGAAAAGAAAATACGCTAGGAGAAGAGGAAACGACTCGGCTCATGAGAGCACCCAGTACACTGAGAGACGAACGAACATAGCGACGATATTGATTAGTATTGTTAAGTTTGGGTTAGGCTATATCCACTATATCCTATCTGTCATGCTGCTGGGTCGCGCCATCTCCACAGCCAAAACCAGAGTGTTATTATCGATAAGGACGCTAAGAGTCAACCGAAGACCTGTAGATTCTTTAGCCTCTGACGCGGCACGACACGACAAACAACAAACTCAACTTAGGTTGGTTTAAAAATATATAAAAATTGATAAAAATAGTACAATGTTGTGTGTTTTTCTTTGTCACCGATCGCAGAGGCCTCCGCCAGCGAGGTCTGTGTGTATATATACCTGTATATAAGGTATATCTGACCTTGGTTTGGGTTCCAAGGGTTAACTATCGCAGTGGGATTGCTTGCCTCCCCCATTAGTATCTTGTTTAGAAACCATGGAAACTGGATGAATTTGTATACTTTTAGGCCTTTAAAATGTAGAATTTTTTACTACGTTTCGGTGGCCAACAATTTAAATTTAAATTGATGTTTTGTCGCTCTAGTCAATGTTGGAAAGTGCGAATATTTGCAGAGGCAACGGCACATTCGTACGGCATAAAGTGCATAAAATATGACAAAAGTCAACATTTTCTGAAATGTTTTTTTTGCACAACCAATGCATTTTACCAGTACTATTTGTATTCTAAAATACAAGCTTTAGGCAATTGTCGTTTCGAAATTATTTGTTGAAAACAACGCATCGCAAACGGTACGAAAAATAAGGCATGTTTTACTTTAGCTTGAAAATTGCGAAAGTCTGCGAAATGCGGCAATTTTAAAGAAAAAACTTAAGCCGCAATAAAATAGTATATCTTTCTATTTATGGAAGTTATTTTTGTGAGTATTTATTTTATATATATTTATCTTACATCGCGAACGGTACAAGATTTCCGTATGTTGATACCAGTGGTCCGCACGGTCCTATTCCGCATGATAGGAAATTTCTCAGTCGACGTCGCTGCCGCTCATGCACAGTATGCATAAAAGAGATTAGAAGAATCAGTGTTGTCAAATTGTTACTGTATGGCTAGATTTTGCGTTTTTAAGAGTTAAATAGCTGTTTTTAAGTTATAGCTATATTTTTGACATATTACAGAACATTTTAGCTATCTTTTTTCTCATATCTAGCCATAGATATTTCATTTTGCACTCATATTAATGCAATGATCGCATGTGACTGTAGTGGTGCGGACCACTGGTTTATACCCTTGCAGGGTATTATAATTTTGTCCAGAAGTTTGCCACGCAGTGAAGGAAGCATCTCCGACGCCATAAAGTATATATACTCTTGATCAGCATCACCAGCCTAGTCGATCTAGCCATGTCCGTTTGTCTGTCCGTTGCTACGCAAACTAGTCTATCAGTTTTAGACCTATCTTAATGAAAGTTAGCTGGTAGCTATATTTCTATTGCAGTTAGTATATATGTATGTCGGAACAGCTGGAATCGGACCACTATATCTTATAACTGTCATAGGAATGATCGGAAAATGAATAGAACAAAAACTATTACTTCTCTGTGTTTCAACGTATTTTTATAAATTTCGAAATATAGCTGTTTTTCTAGAATTACGGTTTTAATTTCATTAAGCGATCGGCTGATTGATATGAAAATGTAAAATTCTTCATGTAAAATGTAAAATATGTTGATAGTCTTTGATATTTTTTTAATTTTACCAAAATGTGTAGACTTTCATTTATCCAATTGCTAATTGCAAGGGTATACAAACTTCGGCCCACCGAAGCTAGCTTTCTTTCTTGTTTTTACCACATATTTTCCTATGCATAACTTCATATTTTCTTAAAAAACAACTTATTCTGTTTTTAGATTCTTATTTAAATATAAATGAGAAGATTTTATAGAAAAAGTGCAAACATTTAGGATGTTTTGCAATGGAAATAATTAAATTTAAAAATTTTAAATTAAAATTTTTTTAAATTAAAAATTAAAAAAAATTTAATTATAAAACTTAAAAAGTAGCTAAAAGTTTAAATTTCGTTTTTTTAGTTTTCAGTCTGATTATCATATGAAAACACTAAGATATGCTATGTTACCATTAAATTGTGCAAATTTCGACTTGGATTAAAAGTTTTTTTTTTTAAATATACACACAAAATTCCGATAATAATGAACATTTTAGTTTTCGACCCTTTGCTAGAAATGCCCTTTTAACTTGAAGTTCCCTTTGACTTTTAAAACATTTTCCAGGGGCAAAAACGGGCAATGATCCGTATCGAAGTTGGCCAAGACAACTCCATCGTACCTAATCGAACAGACTTAGCTCAGAATCTCGTTAGCCTACGTCAGTTCGGGTCTCAGTTCGTTATTAAATATCATAAAAATTTATAAATTGCAAAATTTTACGTTGTTTTAAACCCCTTTTTACTGACTGAATCGTTTTACCAATCAAAAAGCAGCGAATATTCAACGATGGGTGATGAAGGCGGTGGTGGCGGTATGGGAAAGGGCGATCTCAAGTCCTTTCTCATGGACTTTATGATGGGCGGCGTGTCGGCGGCGGTTGCCAAGACGGCCGTGGCGCCCATCGAACGGGTTAAGCTCCTGCTGCAGGTGCAAGAGGTTTCCAAGCAGATCGCGGCTGATCAGCGCTACAAGGGCATCATCGACGCCTTCGTCCGCATTCCCAAAGAGCAGGGATTTTCGTCGTTCTGGCGCGGTAACTTGGCCAACGTGATACGTTACTTCCCCACTCAGGCCCTAAACTTCGCCTTCAAGGATGTGTACAAATCGGTAAGCGTTGCGCATGCATGGGCGGACTCCTCGATCTTAAGTCACCATCCCTCCATCCTTCCCCTCTTACAGATCTTCCTCGGCGGCGTTGACAAACACAAACAGTTCTGGCGCCATTTTGCGGGAAACTTGGCCTCCGGAGGTGCAGCGGGTGCAACGTCTTTGTGCTTCGTTTATCCCCTGGACTTTGCACGAACCCGGTAAGTTGGGGTTCTACATTTGGGGGGTAAACATACATTAATATGTAGTTGTAAGCTTGGTAAGCTCATTTTTATCCTCACCCGCCACAAAGGCAACTGATGAGAATGTTTTCGACATCCAAAACGATTGTATATGGTATGATATGTATATGTAAGCCTTTAATGCACAAAATAGATAGAAAAAAGCAAATTCCCAAATTTATATTTTGGTTTTTAGATAGATCTATGTTCGATGCAAATTATTTTGTACATCGAGTTTTAGTTTTCAAGCGAATAGCAAAACCATGCGGTCGCAACCGTACGCAAAATAAAAGTCGATTTTGGCTTAGTCCAGTAAAATGCAAAAATCTGCGAATTGGAACAGAACATTCTAAAATATCGGTTTTCATTATTATACCCTTGCTGAGGGTATTATAATTTGTACCAAAATTTTGCAACACAGTAAAGGAGAGATGCATCTCCGACTTCATAAAGTATATATATTTTTGATCAACATCTCCAGCCGAGTCGATCTAGCCATGTTCGTTTGTCTGTCTGTCGGTTTCTACTCATTCTAGTCTCAGTTTTTGTATATGAAAATGTACATTTTTACATGTAAACTGTAAAATGTGTACGTAAATGTTATAAAAATTTACAAACTGATACTTTTCAGTTTTACCAAAATGGATTGATTTTCAATGATCCAAGTGCAGACTGCGAGGCTATACAAACTTCGCTCACCAAATCTAGCTTCCATTCTCGTTTCTATGTTTTGTACCTCACGTTTTTCAATGAATACCTTCAGATTTTCTTCAAAACCCAATTATTCTCTTCTTATAAGGGTTTAATGGTGAGCTTTTTGGTAAAAAAATTGTACAATTTTCGTGTGCTTATACACGGTACCCATAGTGTACAAGGGTATTATAAGTTAGTGCCAACCGAAAATGTATGTAACAGGCAGAAGGAGAACTCTCCGATCCTATAAAATAATATATGTCGGGGAAATATTATCTTCCCCAGTCAGGACGACATCATCTTGCAATTTATCAGCCATCTTTTCTATAAATTTACGTTTGATGCT
>VNJW01000153.1:0-17167 GCA_008042615.1 Drosophila auraria
AACGTAGGACGGTCAATTCTGATTGGTACACCACCATTTGTTTGCCTGAAGTCTTCGGTGAAATTCGAAAAACGAACAAGGGAAGACGAATCATTGTGCACCATGACAATGCGAGCTCTCAGACATCGGCTCAAACCAGCGCCTTTTTGACTGGCCAAAACGTCGAATTGATGGGTCATCCGCCGTACAGTCCTGACTTGGCACCAAATGACTTCTTTTTATTCCCTCACATCAAGAAGAAAATGCGTGGTCAACGATTTTCGTCGCCAGAAGATGCTGTTGAAGCATTCAAAAACCATGTTTTTGAGGTGTGTCAATCAGAGTGGAAAAAGTGCTTCGAAAATTGGTTTGAGCGCATGCAAAAGTGTGTAAATCTTGATGGAGAATATTTTGAAAAACAATAAAACTATTTTCCTTAATAAATATTCGTATTTTCATTATTAGGCCAGAAATATATGTAGCAGCCCACGTATTAATACATTTGTGAATAAGTAAAGAAAGCTAACTTTGGGCGGAGTTAAAGTTTATATACATAATAATAGAAATAAAATTAAAGGATCGTATGTTTAGTTTTAATCCCATATTAAAAAAAAAAACAAGAAAGAACGCTAACTTCGGTAAACCAAAGTTTGTATACCCTTGCAGTCTGCAATTGGATCATTGAAAATCGATTCATTTTGGTTACAGTTGAAAAAATATCGAAGTTTTACATTTAACATGTAGAATTTAACATTTTATATGTAGAATTTTACATTTTCATATAAATCGACCGATCACTTTTATGGAAGCTATATGATATAGTTGTCCGATCTTGATGAAATTAAAACCGTATATCTAAAACTATAAAAAACAACTATATCTCGAAATTTTTAGAAATTCTTTGAAAAACAGAGAAGTTAAATTTTTTGTTTACATTAATTTCGCCATCATTCCTATGGCAGCTATAGGATATAGTGGACCGATTTCGGCCGTTCTTACATATATACTGCGTGGTGGTGCTGATCAAGAATATATATACTTTATGGGGTCAGAGATTCCTCCTTCACTGCGTTGCAAATATCATGGCAAAATTATAATAACCTCTGCAAGGGTATAAAAATCTGCTAATTTAGACAGACCTTTCCTAAATGCTCCGATTTAAACTAAATTTAAAATATTTGATTATATTTAAAATCAGGGGTCGGCAGTGTCCTATACACTGTGCATAGGACAAAATTTCGGTAAGCGCTGTCGGCACACGTACAATGTAAGAGCTTCGGTGTTTGTTCGGGATTCTGTTAGGCTGTCGTAGCAAGCTTCGGAGCTGTGAAAGTACGGCTTCGTATATATATGTTCGGTTGCCACTACGGCAGGGAAGCTACCATGTAGCCTGTACACAGTTGCTTGGTTCTCGCAGCAGCAGAGAAACAAATCGTTCGGGTCTGTTAGTATCTATCGGGTCTGTTAGTATCGTTCGGGTCTGTTAGCTTCGCACACATACGCACTAAAAAACTGTGAGTGTCTGGGTGTCGACGCCCGATTTAAAGTAAAGGAGCATACATTGAGTTTCAATCCGATATCTTTAAAAACTACGAAAATCGGCGAATCTTACCAAAATTTACATAAATACATTATTTTCAAATTGTACCAAAATGGATCGATTTTGAATGATCAAACTGCAAGGGTATTCAAACTTCGGCTTTCCGAAGTTTGAACCCTTTCTTGTTTTTGTAACAATTTCGCTGGAAAAGTCCTTAAGAAATAATGTAAATACTGAAAGCCGAGTGAGTAAATGTTAATTGCACTTCAGTTTTTGACCTTTTTGCCTCTTCTGGAAGCATTTGTAAAAACAGAAACCCAGCCGAGAGCATGTGTGCCCCACTTGGCTTCCTGGAGCCGCTAACAGGGTACTCACTTACCCACCACAGGCTCTCAAGTTCGTCCAATTAAAATGGAGGAATGCCAGCGATAAAATGGAACAAATCGATCAGGCTTCCAGCTCCTATTAGGATTTGCATAGGTAATTGCAATTACCAGCGCCAGCGGCCACGAATGCGTCATAATTGCGGTCATAAATCGGGTCTGGAGCCTGGCCAGGTCTTGGAACCAGACCAGGAGCAGCAGGACCTGCACCTAGACGTGGTGATGATGGGCCATAAATTGGGGCGACAGCTCGGCCAGCGCCCGGCAATGACATTTACAGATTTACGTGCAAGACGATGCCCTGCAGCAGATGCGAGGACGAGGATTCGGCCGCCGGAGATGGGGATGAAGGCGTGGGTGGAGATGAAGACGGAGCTGGAGATGGGTTCCAAGGCAACGCCAAGTGTTTGTTCAACGAATTGGCAAGTGCGTGAGCGTGTGTGTCTTCGCATAACATGTTTGCCCCGCCATTGTTATTATGTTGTTAATAAGTAAGAGCGGGGGAGTCGACTCAACTCAACTCAACTCGGCTCCAGCTCCAGCTCGCCCAGATGAGTGCCAGGAATCTGGGACATGTTCCCCTTGGAGCAGCAGCAGTTCCGGCCCCGAAAACAAACTTGCAGCTAGACAAAGAACATTACCCGCGACTAAGGCAGCGCAGGAAACGGAAACAAGTCCTGAAATGCAGGCGGCTGGAGTAAAGCCAGGAGCCCGAGCCCGGAACTGGACTGGGCACAATGAAAACCCTACGTGACGTTGCATAGCGGAATGATTTTTTTTATTGCGTTGGTTAAAAGCAATTCAGCAATTCCGGGCTGCTTAGACTGAGCATTGAGTGCTCCAAGATGCTCGGGATCGATTATGGTGCCGCTGTCGATATGGAAATATACCGAAACAACTCCCGGGCAATGGCTTAAGAAGGGGAATTTAGGGGGCCAGCCTTGGTCCTCAAGGACGTGTTGCTCATAAGCGATGCGCAAATAATTAGAATGTCGTTGCGAATGCACTTTGATCAGGGAAGCCAATTAATGGCACGTCGCTCAGGCCAGGGTCCACCAGTACCACCACTTCCACCTCTTGGCTTCTGGTCGGAACTGGACTAAATGAAGTGCCCGAGCTGCTGTTGATGCCTAGAGCCCTGACGCCTGTTACGTTGATGAGAGTTTGTGACATGTGTCAGGGCCAACTCACTGTCACTGCTGGGCATACAGAGAGAAAACTAATCACGTGAGTTTACAATTTACTTACTTGGCCATAGAAAGAGATATCTCTTTCACAAGTTGATCTTGTTAAGTGCCTGCTTTTTTATCTGTGTCTGTCACTCAAGGCCTGCCGGTGTCCATTAGAGATATTTCGATCACCGGTCCGGTGCGGTGCACATCCTTTATCCTTTACCAAGCTGGAGACACAATTAATGTGCGCCAGGCGTGCCTTTTTATCAGCCGGACGCTGATGCTGCGCCGGCACGAGCCCTTGAGTTTAAATGCTTTCCAAAGAGCTCCTCCCAACATTTAAATGTGAAAATGGTGCGGCTGTGGGCTCTCGGGTAGTCTTTTGTGTGTGTGTGGGCATATTTAATCTTTTGAACCCTCGAGAAGCCCAAAAGCGACGGTCGTTAGTTGAGTCCACGTCCTCGTCCTCGCTATAGTCCTCGTCCTAGGATGCGGGATGTGGGATGCTGTTGCTCTGCGCCATAAAATTTGAGTACGATTCCATTGACAAGCGGCAGGCGGCAGGCGGCAGCCGGCAGGCGACAAATATGTGAAGAGGGCCAAGGATGCGGGGTAAACTCTTCACTCGCACTCGATCTCATTTAGTGTTTTCCCAAAAGAAATATGATTTAAGCCATAAATAAGCGCGGAAATTGTGCGTAAAATCGATAGAAGACAGTTTCCGTTAGAGGAAAGCCGATGTGCATAAGCGTGCAATCAAAAATACTTAGTATGGTCATCTATGTGGCTTATGGAAGCGCACAGAGGACATGCCAGCCCTAGTTCTGGCTCTGGAGCACAAACTTTGCTCTTCGCCCCCGTCTGTTTCTGACGGCAAAGTCTATTAAATTTCGGTTAGCCGCAAGTTAGCTGCTTTTCCGTGGAAAGGCGCCGCCACTGACGTGTGCAAACTTGAACCCATCTTGGATGGGGCTTGAATGACAGGCAGGAACAGGTTCCCCACAAAAACACGCGTTATGAATGAGCAGGAAAGGAAAATAAATTCAAATATACATACAGAGCATGATATTAAATTTAAATAATTTAATATATTATATAAAAGGGAGCACTGGGCTAGATAACTTTCGGTGGCTTAACTAAGTTTTTCACATTCCAAACAAACATTGTTATTTGTAGACCTCTTTTATTTTAATTTATGAATCGGCTGATCTACATATTTGCACCGAAACCAACAAATTATCGAACAATGTTGTCGATTTCGGGCCATTCTATCGTTTCACTGTTAAAATGTCTCGGACGGATAAAGTTTCTGCTGTTTGTTGTTTTACCGAGGTTTAGCGTGAGAGCTAACATTAACAGGGGCCCAGACTGCCAGTTAGGTCTTTTTCGGCTTGAAGAGAAATAACAGCTGATTTCAGAAAACCAACTAAAAACGAAGAAAAGGCATCACAGCTGTTTTACCTGCGCTTTGAAGCACAATTCTGTGATTAACAGCACTTTGTTACCTTTTTTACTCTCCTAGTCTGTTTAATAATTATATACTTATCGATAATTAAACTTTTTCGGGCAGATAGCTGGGATTTTAACAGTGAGAAATGAGACCGACCTTATGTCAAAGCCGTACGCTGTGGGTTTTTTATTTTAATATTTCTAGGAAGGAAACTAACTTCGGGAAGCCGAAGTGTAAATACCCTTGCAGTTTGCGGACTGGATTGATTCGATAAAAGTGGAAATCGATTGAAAAAACCTTTATGAAGTGTGTAAAAAATTTATGTATAATGGCACGAGGTTATGTTAATTTTCATTACATTTACCTAACATTTTTGCACGCTTAGATTTACCGATCTTTTCTATGGCAGCTATGAAATAGTGGTATAATTTTCATAAAACTAAAGCTGCAATTCTGAAATCATAATAAATGATCATATCTCAGAGTAGACGAAAATATGTTGAAAATTCATCATAATTTTCCCGATTGTTCCTATGGAAGCTATACGATGTAGTCACCGGATTTTCGACATACTAAATGCAATAGAAGAAAGACAATGGGCCCAGCTTGCATGGTAACGGACAGACGGAAAGATTAGAAAAACTGACTCGTCTGGTGATGCTGACAAAAAATAAAAAAAAAAGCTTCCCTCACCAATAATACCCTGTAAGGGTATAAATATGCTTGCAGATTTATTTTTATAGATGGATTATATATAGATGTTCAAGGACCTCTCCCCTACATTATTATTAATTAATAGTATTATAGTATTAAAGTCAATTTAAATATTGTCACAGAATAAATCAGTCGCATATTAAAATCAGTAATAATAAATAGGTTTTGAATAATAAACATGTTTTTAAAAATTGGTAAAATTCATCGTCAGAGTTGTGTTATATACGTTATATTTAATATTTTATTTTTTCCGAGAAATATTTATTGATTGAATTATACTTATACACGCAACAGCCGGTTGCGGTAAAGCTTTTTTGAGGGCCTGCAGTTCTCAGAATTCGCAAATGAACAGGAAGGCTTTGGCTTATTTCGATGCAATAATAACCTTTTCTATTACCTATATTATTCTGTAAAATATGCCTTGTGGCTTTTCCGACATATCTAATCGATATCTAATCCCCGCTTTTATGAATCCTTCTGTGCAACTACGGGTGCGGTGACAAGGACAAATTTTTGAGAAACGAGCAAAAAGGAGTCAAGTTTCGATTTTTATATTTTACTGTCGATTTCCATTTACCGAAGACTACTAGGATTTGTTAACACGGTGTCCCCATAGGCGTTCCCGCCAGTAGTATTTTCTCTCTTGGAGTAGCTTTTTCAGCTGAGAGAAAGTTAACTCCCTGGGGAGTGCAACTCTGAGGGCGTTGTCGGGGCAGTCTCTTCCACCTGTTTCTGCCCCTTCTCTCAAGGTTTTAAGGTCACCCTAACGAAGGCTCACATGCTCCTATCGTCACTAGGTGCTAATCCAGACGCAGACGCAGATGCGGATGCGGATGCGGATGCACGGGTCAGGCGCTGCTGCTGCTGGCGGAGCCGGCGCTGGAAGTATTGGCGCGACACCACCTGGACGGACGCCAGGAACTGGTCCATGCAGGCGGCCAGGCAGTCGCGCTCCGAGGAGCGAAGCTCGACGTCCGGCAGAGCAATGCACGCACTGAAGCAGCGACGGGACATCTTCTGGAGCAGCTCCTGGATGTTGGCCAGCACAATCTGCTGGCGAACGCGGTCCAGGTTGTGATTGGGTACCATTTCGCTGTCACTGGGACAAGGACACGGACACCGAGACTGGGGACTGGATGGACTAGATGTGGATTCA
This sequence comes from Drosophila auraria, assembly GCA_008042615.1. Classification (NCBI taxonomy): domain Eukaryota; kingdom Metazoa; phylum Arthropoda; class Insecta; order Diptera; family Drosophilidae; genus Drosophila; species Drosophila auraria. Next base: position 6,395 of record VNJW01000153.1, read on the forward strand.
GAGATTTGAGCTTGGAGCACCTTTTAATTTGGACGCGGGCCTGACAGGATTTAAGTGACCTACTACCACTTACCCTGGGCGAACTGGATGAGCTTGCAGAGCAGCTCGCCGAAGATGAAGTGGCGGAGCAGGGTGCCCACCAGGGTCACCGGCATGCAGAAGACGCCCAGCAGGACGTCCGAGATGGCCAGGTTGAGCAGGAACACGTTGGTGATCGTGCGCATGCGACGGTTCTGCACCAGGGTGAGCACCACCAGCAGGTTGCCCACGACGGCGCACAGCAGGATGACCGAGTAGCAGGGAACCACCCAAATCGGCACATCCGCGCTTACGCGCGCCACACTCTTGTTCCGGGGCGTGGGCGCAGCGGTGCTGGTCCGGAACGGATAGGAATCCGGCTCAGGCTCGGCACTGGGATCAGGTGCACCCACCGAGGAGTCCACCGCCGTCGTCTCAAGGTCCATGCCCAGGCCCAGGCCTAAGCCCAGGTCCAGCTCCACGCCGGTGTAGTTGAACAGATCGCCTATGGTGTCCTGACCCTGGAACTCGTGACTGCCATTGAGCCGGATCACTGCGTCCGCGGCCAGCGGCAGCGCCTGGCGCAGGATGCGCTGCAGGGTGTCAATCGTGAGGCCGAGTGGGTTCCTAATCTCCCTCTGCTCTCTGCTCTCTGCTCTGTGCTCTCTGCTCCGATCTCCGGAGGAAGCGGCTTTTCGCACTCGCGGCACTTCGTGGAACACGCAACAAAAAACCGAGCGGCAGCACGCAGTTGCGTTTCGCGCTGTGTGAGTGGCACCTCGCAGTCCTCGCGAAGCACTGAACGTGGTCGGCGCCAAGTCCTGTGAGGTCCTGCAGCTAACAGCCGGCGCCAAGCGATTTCAACATGCTGCCAAACGGGAGCCCAACTCACCACGGCCGTCAAGTATCGCTTGGCAACATGTTGCCAAGAGGACTTGTTGCTGGTTTGCACGGACATACAAGTCAAGGACCCAGGATTAATGCCTACAATTAGTTTCACAAAGGAGAAAACTAGATACTGGAATTTCCCATTGATTTTATAATACTCTATACTACTATAATTTCAGTTAAAAAAGTCGTTTTTCTCTTATCGCTAAGCACCAGTTTAAGTTTTCCAAATCAGATATGTTTAGTTGTACGCATTACAGGGGTTACGCCACCTTGGACGTTTTTAAAACCAACATTTTGCTTTTTGGTCTCCAAAAATTTGAGAATAGTTTAAGACTTTGGACACATCCCAACTCGAATTAGTTCAGAAGTTATAGCTATTTAAAGTGAGCGCTTTTACACTAGCATACTCCAGCAATGTTTTTTCATGGTGTACACGATATCTCAAGATTTACTTAACAATCGGTGGCAACATAGGATATCACTGTGGACGGCAGTCCACGTAGTGACGATGAGCACCGAGACTGTGGTGCGCAAGGAGACTACTATATAGAGACGTAGAATTGAAAATCTGCTACGATAGTCCGATCAGAACCATTTATATCTTGATCGAAAGGTATTGTAAACCTCTTTGAAACTGCATACTAAGATTTTTCAAAAACGGATCAGTTTCGGAGAAATGTGAGTGAAAGTGCAAAATTGAAAATTTTGAAAATTGGAGCTATGGGGGCCGGTGGAGCAAAAATCCCCAAATTTTTAATGTTGTTGTGATCAGGCTTGAAATACGCGTCGAATGACACCTCGATCATGCTGATCCGGTACTCCGTTCAAAAGATATTCAATAAACAAAATTTTAACGGCCTTTCCAAAATGAAAACGTTTGTCCTGTTGTTTGTCTGTTTGTCTGTCTGCCTGTCGATTTTTTTGTTTTAGACTCCTGGAACTACTTTTATTTTATTAAACAGCTCGAGCTAAACATTTTTTGGCGGGAAAACAGCTAAGAAAGCTAGATTTCCCGCGCACATAACTTCTAAACGACGACAGAAACGTGCTATATGTCGTTAGAAAGGTATTTTGAAATGATAATAGCTTTGCCTGGACATAGTTTATCTAAATATAATATTTAAGAACTTATAATTAAAATTAATTTTTTTTTTTAAGTTTTTGGAATTTTTTCAAAATTGGCTCTAACGATTTTGATAGTCACTCAAGGCCATATAGCCCTTGAGATGGCTCAACTTTTGGTATATATCACATATCTGGGAAAATTCGCTTTCTTGAGATATTACTCATTAAAATTAGCAACAAAGATCCCATATACATACCTAACCTTTTACATGCACTTTACATACATTTATGTAAAAATACATTTAGAGTCATATAGAGACGTCCACAATTGCAATAAACTTTAAAACCATCAAACAAAACGTAAAATATTTTATTTTTGAAAAAACCTTTTAAAATGTTTGTTTTTAATTTGATCCACTTTTTGCTTTTCCCGCTTCTAATTCGGGAAAATAGGAAAAAAATCGAATTCTCGCGCCCATAACTTCTGAACGACTAAAGTTACTGAAACGTGCTATATGTCGTTGGAAAGGTATTTCTAAATGATAGTTACTTTGCCTTTACAAATTTATCTAAATATTATAATTAGGAAATTTAGAATAAAAATTCGCTTTTTCATTAATATTAGTACCAATGATCCCATATAGATAACTTTTTCATATATGGATTTTTTTGTTAGTTTTCCACATTTAAAACGAATACTTCTGATATCAAAAACACCACTTAACGAGATACTAAATTTTGTGTCGGTAACCGGCGTTCAGCTAATATCAGATGTCATACCTATGTGCTATAATTTTTTAATAATAGCTAAGTCATATAGGCTCGACCTCTGGACATGGTATTGAGCTATAATAATTATCACCAACAATTGGAGCCCTACATACATATGGCATTTTAAAAACTTCTGATATCAAACAAAAACACCTCTTAACGAGGTAAGATAAAAGTGACGATGGCACAATCAACTCAAAAAATTTCTGATACCAAATTTTGTGACGATTAATAGTTATTTAAACAAAAATATTAAAAAATTATTTAATTAGTTTCAATATCGGCACTCTGCCTGCTTTGTTCTTTTAAATTTTTCAGCTAAGTGCCGATTTTAAAACTAACTAAACAATTTTTTAATATTTTTGTTTAAATAACTATTAATCGTCACAAAATTTGGTATCAGAAATTTTTTGAGTTGAATGTGCCATCGTTACTTTTATCTCACCTTGTTAAGAGGTGTTTTTGTTTGATTGAAAAAAAAGGAGAAAAACTAAGTATGCAATTCAAAACAAACGGGAAACCGAAGTTTGTATACCCTTGCAGTCTGCAATTGGATCATTGAAAATCGATCCATTTTGGTAATGTAAAAAAAAAAATTGTCAAATTATGTAACTTTGTAAAATTTTACATTTTACATGTAGAATTTTACATTTTCATATAAATCGACCGATTCCTTCTATGGCAGCTATATGATATAGTTGTCCGATCTTAATGAAATTAAAACCGTAATTCTAGAACTATAAAAAACGACTGTAGCTCGAAATTTATAGAAATTCGTTAAAAAACAGAAAAGTTAACATTTTTTTTACATTAATTTCGCCACCATTCCTATGGCAGCTATAGGATATAGTGGTCCGATTTCGGCCGTTCCGACATATATACTGCGTGCTAAAGAATTAAGGCTATGCAGGCTGATAGCTCAAAAACTGAGAGACTAGTTCGCGTAGAAACCGACAGACGGACAGACAGACGGACAGACAGACAGACAGACAGACAGACAGACAGACGGACATGGCTAGATCGACTCGGCTGAAGATGCTGATCAAGAATATATATACTTTATGGGGTCGGAGGTGCCTCCTTCACTGCGTTGCAAATATCATGGCAAAATTATAATACCCTCTGCAAGGGTATAAAAAGTAATTTTTTGAAATAAGCGGGATTTGAACTTATGCTGTTTTTGCCAAAAACAACACAAACCCGGCACACAGACCTCTAGGAACACCCTACATTAAATAATTCGCGGCAAATGTCGCACCAAATACTTTTAACACTTTTGTTCTAAAAAGCGAAAACGAGAGCCAATCGCTTTACACTTGGCTCGCGCCTTAAAGCATTATTCCTTGGCTGCGATCGAGCGAGTGTTGGTGCGTCGTCGAGTTTTCGGATATAAAGCTTATAAATAGTTTGAAAAGCGTAAATTTCACTGCGATTAGTTTTAATTAACGATTGTTCTAATTCGACAGAGTGTTTGTTAGGGAAGTGAACGTTTGGTTACCGGGTAACTCACAGGAGAGCACACTCGACTGTAGCTTTCTTACTTGTTTTCATTTAAGCGTGAACGTTCTTTGCTTTTTAATTACCAAAACATTTTGTTGGGGCAATAGAGCTTAGCTGGCCAGAAATAATGGCAATTGGCTTAATGACAAAAATATCATATTGGTAGAGCACTCGGAAAAGTGGGAGAAGTTGGAAGCGGAGCAGGGGAAAATGGGACTTGAACCTAATGGTTTCTGCAGATGAACTTGATTCTAATGGTTAATTTCACTGTAAATAAAATGACTTTATATTTGTATCATAAGCTTAAATACCTTAATAAACACGATAAAGCTTTTGAAGATGAAACTATAACTTCAGTTTTAGCAAATCAAGCTTATGCATTACTTCATCAAAATGATTTTTTTTACAGCAAATAAATATTTATCTTTAGAAACTTAAATTATGAACTCGAAAAAAGGTAAGAATCTTAGTTTAGGGGAACTTAAGTATTATTTTTATTAGACAGGAGTTTTGACAAAGCATAAAGATATGTTTTAGATTAAAATTACCCACCTTCTCGCCACTGTCCGACGGCAGGTAGAACACTAGGATAGTGAGGAAGCTGATGCCCATGCAAGGAATGATTAGGTTGACTGTGTAGAAGAGCGTCTTCCGGCGCATCGTGATGTTAAAGGTGATGTCCAGATATGGCTCGTCACAGCATGTATAGAACTTCTCATTTCTGCAAAGAAATCAGAAGTAGTTTACGCAACGCGTAAATATTTATTGAGGTCAATTCTAAAAATGCTCTCTTTAAATTAGATTTGCTCGCACATCTCTGTCTACAGCACAATAAACAATAAGGAATGCTACAATCGAGTTTGACCGACTGTGAGATACCCGGTACCCAAAGCACTGTGGGTGAAGTTATATAGTACATAAACATGAAAAAAAATGCTGCCCAATGAGGACAAATATTAACCAACACCCAAAAAATGCAAATGTTGCTAGGAACATGTTTAGCAAAAAAGTTAAGTTTTGCTAGGCCCTTGTTAAGCAACACGCACGGTTTCAACATAGAAGATGAGACATACACAGAAACATTATTGTTTAATATCCTGGTTTATCATCCGATTTTAATACAATTTTAAGAGGACGTTCGTACAATTGTATTTATTTCATATCTATTTATTTTAGACCGAAAATCACAACAATAGCTTAGTTACACGTTGATGTTTTTCGGGGGCGGAAGTGGGCGTGGCCAAATTCTAAAACAATCTTGATCTGCGTGCCACATATATGAATGTTGTCATCAAATTTGGTAGCTCTGCTCTCAGACAGACAGACGGACATGGCTAAATCGACTCGGCTGGTGATGCTGATCAAGAATGTATTTACTTTATGGGATCGGAGGTGCCTTCTTTTGCCTTTTATATACATTCTCGGCTTGCACGAATTTTAATAACCTTGTACCCTATAGGTTCCTGGTATAAATACGTCTGGCTCGAGGGTAGGGCGGGATTAACAACTTTTTCTCCTACGTTAATCGTCACTTGTAGAAAAATTACCAACTCATTTGGTCACTACTAAATCACTTATTTTAATATTTAATATCTTAAATATTTTTATACCCGGTACCCATAGGGTAGAAGTTAGTGCCAACCGAGAATGTATGTAACAGGCAGAAGGAGAAATCTCCGACCCTCTAATGTATATATAGACATGTCCGTCTGTCCGTCTGTCTGTCGGACGTCTGTGTAAAACAACAGATCTCAGAGAGCTAGAGTTACCAAATTTGGTGACAACATTGGAATCTGTTGCACGCAGATCAAGTTTGTTTTAAAATTTGGCCACGCCCACTTCCGCTCCCGAAAATCATAAAAAACGGTATACGTTATTTTCGGCTTAAAGTAAATAGATAGACTTAATTATTAGGCAATCGTGGACGTGGTCTGAAAATTTGAGTAAAATCGGATGATAAACATAGAAGTTACTCAACAATAAAGTTTCTGTGTATACTTCGTCATCTTCTACACTGCCGATCAAGGAGACTCAGCTTTTTTTTCTTTTCTTTTTTGATTTTCTCCTTTTTGCTGTAAGCTATTGCCGTAGTTGTTGTTTTTTTTTATTATTAGAGCAAAGCAACAGACAAATTTAAGAGATAAGAGCTGAGCGCTGGAAATGTACAGTTATTACATATTACTATATTGCTTTGCCTATGCCAACATAATGTGCATTTCTAACGATCATCGGAATGGATTCACGAGCTTTAATATTAGTTACGGGCTAGTTGTGCAAGTGAAAAGTTGTAGATTATCTTTAGCATCAATTTTGGGACGTGGAACAGCACTTACTTTGGAAGAAAGAGGCACAATATTGGCATACCGAGACAGCAATCTTTTAACTAGAGAAGTTGAAAGAAAAATTCAGTCAGTCTGTTGTTTGCCATTTTCTAAGAAATCCATCGACTTATGGAAAATATATGAAGGAACCCTCCTGGAAAGCACTCACGCCTTGACAGGAGCAAAGGATTCTTCGAGAAGCTTCAAACTCAACACGTTCTGCAGCTAAAATTCGTCAAAATTTGAGTGTTGATGCAAGTGTCGCTACCGTAAAACGAGTAATTCGCACGGCAAAACAACTAAAGACTAAAACTAAAAAAAAAACCACCGCTTACCGACGATCGAAAGTTACATAGCTAGCTGTCTATTTTCTAGAAGCCACATGGCTTGGAATAGGGAGTGGCATCAAGTTGTTTTTTCTGATGAAAAACGCTTTAGTTTGGATGGACCAGATGGATTCAATTACTACTTTCACGATATAAGAAAGGCAGAACACTATTTGACCCGTCACCATAGTCGTGAGGGGGGTATCCTATTATGGTACATTTGATATTCAATTCGTTTCATCTAAAATGAACGCAGTACGATACAAAGAGCTACTCCAAAATGCATTTTCCAATTTTTCCAACCTTTTCGAGCCATTATCTGGGACGTTTCAACAAGATAATGCTCCAATCCACACGGCCCGAGTGGTAAAGAAGTGGATAAGTGACCAAAATGTAATCTTAATGGAGTGGCCTTCGTATTCTTCTGACGTCAACATTATAGAGAACTTGTGGGGATGGCTTTCGCGTAAAGAATATCAATCTAGTAGACAATTTGAGGATGTTGAATCGTTGAAATCTGCCATAAAGACCGCTTGGAGCGAAGTCTCCTTGGATTATCTAAAGGCTTTCTATGATTCTATCCCTGACCGAATTTATGAAGTGATTTCAAACAGAGGTTGCTATACGCATAACTAAATAACATTAAAGCAGGGGTCGGCAGCGTCGTATGCACAGTGTATAGGAAAACTTGTCAGGCAGCGCTGTCGGCACATGTATAGTATAAGCGCTTCGTGTTTGTTCGGGATTCTGTTAGGCTAACATAACAAACTTCGGAGCTATGTAAAAACAACTTCGTATATATATATGTTCAGGTGCCGCTGCGACAGAGAAGCTACCGAGAAGCCTGTACACAATTGCTCGGTTCTCGTAGCAACAGAGAAGCAAATCGTTAGGGTCTGTTAGTATCATTCGGGTCTTTTAGTATCATTCGGGTCTGTTAGCTTCGCATACATAGGCACTAAAAAACTGTGTGTGTATGGGTGCCGACCCCTGCATTAAAGCATTATAAAAACCTATTTAATAATACATTTTTTAATTTATTTGTGATTTATATTAATTGTAGGACCTTGAGTCTATTTCGTTGATCGATAAAAAGTGACCGTTTTTTAAGGTTTACTCACAAAACAAAAATTTAAAAATTAACCATTTAACTTAGAGCGCTAATTTTTGTACCGTTTAATTAAAAATTTAACAATACATAGTTTAAAAAATTGGTTTCCAATATATGTGTTGTTAATCTATATAATAAACTCAATTTTCTTAAAAAAACGACGTGAGTCTATTTCGTTGATCGGCAGTGTATGTTGCAGCATTTGTCTTTGTTGGCTGTTGCTCAACATGTTTCCAGCAACATTTGTCTTCACTTGTCAACATTTTCATTATACCCGGTACCCATAGGGTACAAGGGTATTATAAGTTAGTGCCAACCGAGAATGTATGTAACAGGCAGAAGGAGAAATCTCCGACCCTATAAGGTATATATATTCTTGATCAGCATCACCAGCCGAGTCTATTTAGCCATGTCCGTCTGTCCGTTGCTACGCAAACTAGTCTCTCAGTCTTTGAGCTATCTGAAACTTGGCAGATAGTCTTCTTCCTATTGCAGTTACTATATATATCGGAACGGACCATTATATCTAACAGCTGCCATAGGAATGATCGGAAAATTAATGAAACAAAAATTATAACTTCTCTGTTTTTTAACAAATTTCGTGATATTGCTGCTTTTTATAGTTGTAGAATTACGGTATTACAGTAGAAGTACGTAGTGTAGAAGTACAGAATTACAGCATATAGCTGCCATAGAAGAGATCAGTCGAATAATATGAAAATGTAAAATTCTACATTTGTTTTTTTTTAACATTACCAAAATGGATCGATTTTATACACGGAGAAAAACTAAAAAGTAAAAATAAAAATACGAAAAAAACTAATATTTTGGTTTTGTGTGGGATTGAACTCGGACCAATTTTGCAAAATGTAAATACATCGGCCGCTTAGATAACTGGGCCATTACCTATATTACACGTGAAGTGGCGATTTTCAGAATAAGTTTTCTTCGTTAATTTTCTGGTATTTTGTTTGTACCTGCGTACCGGCCTTTAAAACAACGCTGTCAAAAAATGTTTCCCGACCATTGACCTCTCGCTCTCTCTCACTGCTTAGAAACGCTGTTGAGAGAAGTGTCTGGCTGTACAATAGTGTTGGGTTGCTCATGAGTGGGTGAACAAAAAGAGTTGTTCACAAAACTGAGTGAGTGAACATGTTCCTTCCTTTTTGTTCTTTTTTGTTCACTTGTTTATTTTTGGCCACTATTGTTCACTTGTTTAATTTTGTTCTTTTTTGTTCAGATTAAAACAAATTTTTTATATCAGATTTAAGCTAATATGTAAGATATGGATTTTTTTGTCGTTGAAATGCAGTGCTCAGTAGTCTGTTTATGAACAGGTTATAAAAAGGCAATGAACAGTGAACAAGTGAGCAAGTGAGCAATGAGCTGTGAACAAGTAAACAAGTGAGCAAGTGAGCAATGAGCAGTGAACAAATGAGCAACTGAGCAATGAGCAGTGAACAAGTGAGCAAAATGAGTGAGTTGACTTTTTTGAAAAAAAAGAACAAGTGAACATGTTCACCCAAATGAGCAGTATTTACCCAACACTACTGTACAAATCATTCCTTACCGAGTTGTAAAAGGACATGTACAGCAATGGATAGAACCAGCGCACCTCCAGGGGAATGTATGCCAGCAAGGATATGGTGTACAACCTCAAATCATTCCACCAATCCAACAATTTTGGGGCAGCAGGAGTAGCTACGGAAACAACCCAGATGGTGATGAACTCCATTTGGTACAAACAGAACCACCAGCAGCAGCCAGTAAAGCAACCCTTGTTCTCGTTGTCGATCCAGACAAGAATGTTGGATAACTAGTAGGGGGAAAAAGAGGCGGTTGTATATGATAGAGAATCTCAGCCATGGTGTACCGACACCGGTCATTGTGCGCAGATGAGCTATTCCAAAACGAAGCTGTAAATCTGTGCAATTACCTTGTCTTTTGAATTGATTATATTGTCAACAAACATAAAACAGATTATTTTAAATATGTATGACCGCATCATTTACCTCCCAAAAATTCCGAAGAGCCTTTTAAGAAGCGGTCACACTTGCATCTCCGACCCGCCATGTCTGTCAGTCTGTCCGTCTGTCTGTCGGTTTCTACGCGAACCAGTCTCTCAGTTTTTGAGCTATCGGGCTATTTCAGCATAGTCTTATTGTTTTAGCACGCAGTTTATATGTATGTATGTTGGAACGGCCGAAATCGGACCACTATGTCCTATAGCTGCCATAGGAATGATGGCGAAATTAATGTAAAATTTTTTTTTAACTTTTCTGTTTTTCAACGAATTTCTATAAATTTCGAGATATACGTGGGCTGCTACATATATTTCTGGCCTAATAATGAAAATACGAATATTTATTAAGGAAAATAGTTTTATTGTTTTTCAAAATATTCTCCATCAAGATTTACACACTTTTGCATGCGCTCAAACCAATTTTCGAAGCACTTTTTCCACTCTGATTGACACACCTCAAAAACATGGTTTTTGAATGCTTCAACAGCATCTTCTGGCGACGAAAATCGTTGACCACGCATTTTCTTCTTGATGTGAGGGAATAAAAAGAAGTCATTTGGTGCCAAGTCAGGACTGTACGGCGGATGACCCATCAATTCGACGTTTTGGCCAGTCAAAAAGGCGCTGGTTTGAGCCGATGTGTGAGAGCTCGCATTGTCATGGTGCACAATGATTCGTCTTCCCTTGTTCGTTTTTCGAATTTCACCGAAGACTTCAGGCAAACAAATGGTGGTGTACCAATCAGAA
>VNJW01000162.1:0-14441 GCA_008042615.1 Drosophila auraria
AATCTCATAGACTAAAGCCACAACTCGGATGCAGACGCATCAACCCGTCTCTTCTTAAACAAGTCTCTTATGATCCCGAATTCACATCACCTGGCCCTGCCAAAGGAGGAGTAAGTGGAGGCGGTCGTGCCCCCGGAGGAGAAAGATAAATCTGGGTATACGCCCCGCCACCGACCAAACTCCGCCTCCGCTTCCGTTAAAAACATGAAGCGAATTTAGAAAAGTGAGAGGATCCCTGCTGACGCCACTGCTGCGCACCAACGTCCTTCTGTCCACAGGGCTCAGCTATCTGAAGGTGTCAGCTTGCAAGCTATTGCAATGCCCAAGTAGAGTTTTACAAAGCCGAGCAGCTGCAGAAGGAGGAGGCGGTGGCCGCCAGTGCAGCATGTACGCCAGCTAGGATCGTCCAGAAGTGCAATAGTTTAATCCACAGACCGCTAAACGAAATATGTATTAAATGCTGATTAGTTTACAAAACGTGGATAAAATCATGAATTTGTTCAATATTTATTAAGCCAGCCAATTTCATTTGTTCAAAAAACAGCTGGCTAGTGGTGATAGTTGGGGAAAATCGCACATCGATAGGCAGAAAATGACTGAAATAATCGATACTATCGAACAGGGAAAAACTGCTTTTTCGGGAAAAAGCAGAATTGGAAAAAGCAACTGTAGTAGAAACAGGGCCTAAGTAAATATAAAGTTGTGGTATCTGCTGATGACATTCCACACTTCAAAACTTTGTCAACAACAGCTTTAGACGATGTAATTATATGAATGCATTTTAAAAGAAGCAACAAGGATCGTATCAGGACAGAAGCACTTCGCCTTAACATTTGATTTGTGGACGAATAATTATAGAAGAAGAAGTTATATCACATTTACATTTCACTTCTTGTCTCCCATTGGATATTCTTGTTTAATATTGAAGTAGAAAGGGCAAAGCTCTTTTTAAGCTGAATAAGTTGAATAACGTAAAGTTTGGGAGTTATTAAGCCTTGAAAAGTGCCGATTCAAGCAGTGCATGATACTTTGACCGCGATTTTCTCAAAATTGGTGGGTAATGGAAACTTTTCAGTTTCAGACGAGTAATGAACCGGTTCAGATCTATCAGAATCAATGGCTTTCATTCGACGGCAAAAAAAAGGTAAATTTTTGTCGACCTGTGTAATTCGGACGGAAATCGTATCAATATTGAATGAAAGCACAAACAACGAGCCGCTTGCCTTGACTTTGATGAAAAGAACAAAAATGAACTCGAGATTCCCTTTATATGGCTATGATACCGGGCACAAGTTTTCATTATTTAGCTACTTTATTAGAACCTTGAAAGAGACAACTATGTGTCTTTTTTGGTTTTGATGTTTTTCGTAATGCGACTACGGTCACACTGACTTAAAAGGTAAACAATAACAATGGCCGGAATTCGCAGTGCACAATTTATTCATTTCTGGAATCCTCATGCAAATACTTCTGCAGAAATTAATGTGAAAACCATTTACCATTTTTACAGCTTTTCTTGTACATAGATTTAGTTAATTCATAACAATTGCAAAATTTAACGGCGAGAAAACCATGCCGCCGAAAACTTATTTATTTTGTTTATTTATCTTGCTTGCTGAAAATTTTGCCAAGCCTTCAGCAAAAACCAATATATTCTGTGAGACCGTTTTGTCTAATGAGACATCAATATACTTTTTAGATACAATTTGATGAATTACAGACGGTGTATTCTATCGAACTCATTTTTTTGTCTGGTATTTTTTTCGATAAGCCGATAAGTTTTTCAAAAAATGAGCAATTAATGTATTAATCTCTCATTGAAAGTGCCGTATAGTCGTCTTGCTCGCACTTAGGCAAAACCCTATGGTTGCTTTCAAGCCTCTAATTAATACGCCAATTAATGAAGTTTTTAATGCAGTGTCATAATGCTATTATCGAATATACTAGTCTGCGCATCATTATTAGATCCGCTATTCAGCTTTCTGGATTGTGTGCGTGGCTATTATGATAAACAAAATTTAAAAAAAACGAGAAAGAAAGCTAACTTCGGTAAACCGAAGTTTGTATACCCTTGCAGTCTGCAATTAGATCATTGAAAATCAATCCATTTTGGTAATGTTGAAAAAAAAATGTCAAATTACGTAAATTTTGTAAATTTTACATGTAGAATTTTACATTTTCATAAAAATCGACCGATCCCTTCTATGGCAGCTATATGATATAGTTGTCCGATCTTAATGAAACTAAAACCGTAATTCTAGAACTATAAAAAACGAGTATATCTCGAAATTTATAGAAATTCGTTGAAAAACAGAGAAGTTAAAATTTTTTTTTACATAAATTTCGCCATCATTTCTATGGCAGCTATAAGATATAGTGGTCCGATTTTGGCCGTTCCGACATATATACTGCGTGCTAAAGAAATAAGACTATGCTGAAAATTTCAGCCCGATAGCTCAAAAACTGAGAGACTAGTTCGCGTAGAAACCGACAGACGGACGGACGGACAGACGGACAGACGGACAGATGGACAGACAGACGGACATGGCTAGATCGACTCAGCTGGTGATGCTGAGCAAGAATATATATACTTTATGGGGTCGGAGATGCCTCCTTCACTGCGTTGCAAACATCATGACAAGATAATTATACCCTCTGCAAGGGTATAAAAACGCATTTGTCAAACGCAGAGGTCAATGGTCGGGAAACACTTTTCGAAAGCCCTGTTTTAAAGGCCGGTACGCAGATGAACGAACAAAATACCAGAAAAATACCAGCCGGCGCGAGGGAAGACTTTTGGTATTTCCAGAGCGGGGTGACGAAAAGAATAAAAAATTTATTAAAAAGACCTGTTCTCAACTATTGGCCTCTCACTCTCTCTTACCGTTTCTTCACACATTACAAATATAAAGATCCCGCCAAGAACAATAATTTACACAAAATCCAAGTCCAAGAGTTTAGAAGAGATAAAGTTTTAGTAATTTAATTGGTAGAGGCAAATTCAATAATATGGGATTTAGGTAATATAAAAAATATTTGCATAAATAAAGGTCTGGAAGGAAATAGCTCCCTCGATGTCATATTTGGTTATGACTTTGGTGAGCACGGTGAGATGTCACGATCGGGGGCTGGGATGAAGACTTCTGAGGCGACTGAAAAAAGATTAAATCTGTTTGGGGTTGCGAACTGTTCGAGCATCTGCGTACTAAGCTTAAAAACGAAACCGTACGTTTTTGGTCTAAAGCATAGTACTCACTAGCGCTAAACCCTTAAGCCTAGTACTAAGATCAACGAAAACCGCTTACGGAATTCCGTGAGCGAAATTATGATATATTTCGTTGAGGAACCAAAGAGACCAAAGAAGTCAAATAAAATGGTCCAAATCGGTCACACTGACTTGTATTTCCAGCTGTGTTTTGTAAGCCAACTTTATAAAGAGAAATTAATTTATACGCATTTAATTGGGCGTGTTATTAATGTAATGTTCCGTAATGGAGTTGAAGGCAAATAATAGTAGCGCCAACGCCATCGCCGCCAATAAAAAAATGTGCAATAAAATTCTCAATAAAAAAACAAAAAAATGTCATTTATGTACTAAATTTCAAATAATGGGGCTTGCCTTAACGACTTTTATCAATTCCACATTATCCTCACAGCTGGAGAAGCGCTCCAACCGAGCAGCGATTTCCTCCTCCCCCTTCCCAACCATGCTGTTTACGAAATATATGCAATTGATAGATTGCGCTCACGGAATCACAGCTGTTTATTAATGTGTTCTGCCAACCGTTTTACCCGGTTCGCTCACGGAATTCCGTTCATCTTAGTACCCGACCAAACGAAATACCACAAAATTCTTCTTCTTGCTCTTTTCGTTCTTTTTTTTTATATGAAGTTTTCCGTTTATGGATTTTTTTTCCTTGATGTTAGTTCTAGGCTTTAACTAGCTGAAAGGCTTTCATATCTCTAGTTTGACCAGGACTTATGGTGTTCACCGAAAATCCATACGAAACGCCAAACGGCCATACTGTCAGTGGTATTTGTTTACAATTCAAATTAATCGCAGTCAGTCCGAGGACGCCACAAATACCTGCAAAATGAACAAATGATTTATTTATTAAGTTGAATTATGATTTCCAATGCAGCGGGGCCAGCTCCCGATGCCGCCGAGCTGCTCCTGGCTGCTGCTACTGCCAGTGCTGGAGAGCTGCTACAGATCGCACTGGAGAGTGTTGACCGAAAGACATCTTTGTATGGCCGGCCTCATTCGTCTGTTGCTCCTGCTCCTCGTCCAGTTGGTTGCTGGTGGATATCTCCGCATTGTAGTCGTAGGACACCTGCGGCGTGCCGCTGCTGCTACGAACTTGGCGCTTAAGTCGCTGCGCGCGGATCCTTGGGACCACCATGATCTCTCTCCATGAACTCTCCACAGAACCCAATGCACAGTGGTTGCTCCCATAGGCCAAAAACAAAAAAAAACTGATAACGGCAAAAATGTACGAAAAGTAAACAAATCGCCTCTAAAATGTCCAAGCTTCTTCATGGCAAACCAGATTTTTCTAGAAATCTAACGGGATTTTTTAAAAATAGAATTGAAGATGTGAACAGTTGCTCATTTGTAAAGCGCAGCTGCGCGCATCTCGAATATTTCCCAAGTAAACCGAACTTTGAAGTGGTCAGATCATTATTTACGTGTTCAAATTAAAATTATTTGTAATGGATTTTGAAGTTGAAGGTATTTTCTATAAAATAAGATATAATTTGATATATTAATAATAATTATTGTTATTATTATATTAATGTGAACTAATACATGTTTTTTGCCTATATTTTGAACGTCTTTTTCATGTTTAGCTGAAGTTTTAGTAGTGATCCCAAAAAATTCCACAATTTGTTCATATACCAATGTGTTTGTCGGTCTCCAAAGGTAACAAATGTGTAAAAAGTTTCTGCCAGAATTTGCCAATGTGCCTAATATCGAAAAAATACTAACACCATCTAAACTTTTTCAGGGTCAGTTTTGCCGTTTATTTACTTGTTATGCTGTTGCTCTGTCTTCGTGTGTCATGCTTGTGTTTACCTTTCCAAAACAAACTGTTTTATTTTGTTTGATATTCCCTGGCACTAAATATCAATAGGTTCTTCTTATAAGTGTGTGTTTGCACGATCTTATATTTTTAATTTATGGTGCGGCGAAAAGGGAAGCGTCGCAGAAAGACAAAAATATTTGATTGAAGGCCTAGAAGCGAACATCGTAAAAAACGGCTATATTGCTGACATGAGTGAACTAGCAAAGCGAATTGGATACATATGTAAAAGGATTGTTACGTTTTGGTTAAAATACAATCATACGAAAGCTATAATTCTCCAAAGTCAATCTGATTGGCTGAAGGAAAAGGAAACAATTCAGTTAAGCTGTGCCCCATCCACATCCAAAGGTTCTGACCGTGGACGACCGAAAATAGATTTTATGGAAGCTTGCACTTGACACCGCAAAAATGCTAATTAAATTATACCCATGGTATTACCTTCCCCCTTCAGTCCATAAAGTTTTAGTCCACGGTCCGTAAATTATAAATTATGCGCTTGTTTCGATAGGAGAGTTATCTGAAGAAGCTGTCGAATCCAAAAATAAAGAAATACAAAAATTTAGAGAGTATCATACTAGGAAAATGTCACGAGTTGACACAAATAGGGATTTATTTTATAGATTGCTCTTAAGCTCAGACCCTTTCATAACTGGGCAAAGAAAACTGTCATGCACAAAAAAAAAACAAAATTGTTAAGCGGTGTGCATTTGTTGCTAGATGAATAAAATACTTTTTATATGAATTCGTGATTGTTTTTACTTTTGGGGACTAAGATTTCACCAGCGTTCTCATTTACAGGTCAAATATTAAATATAGGCCTTGGGAAAGAACAATTTTTTTAAAAGTTTCACCGTTTTTTTGTATGGGAGCTATAACATATAGTTCTCTGATTTTAACCAAATTTGGTAAGGATATATAAACCTGCTCCAAACATATAATCTAAAAGATTGGTTAAGATACCTTAAAAAACAAAAAAGGTTTTTCATACTAAATGCTGATTTTTAACCGATTGTTCCTATGGCAGCTATATGATATAGACGTCCTATATGACCAATTTTTTTATTATATACTTAAAATATTTTTTTAGATTTTTGGTATTAATTTCATAACGATATGTCCACTAGAAGTTTTTTTGGCCGCGTCTCCATACAAGCCCAACCACTGTGCGATGGCGGCTGCTTGCCCAGTCGTCCCGCGTCATTACCATTCTCGTTGCCACTTCCCGAGGACGGGCTGCTCCTATTCTCCTTCTAGTTCTTGTATTATCTGAAGCACCTGCATTTTGGGGTGGCAGCCAACTAAAAAAATAATCTCAATACCCGACCACTGGTCTGGAACGAGCAGAGAAGAAGCAATTAGCATGTCCATAATTTTTTAATTTGGGATTTTGGCCCTTTTGTATTTTATTTCCTTATTTCCCTGTTAAAATAAATTTTTAAAGACTTTATTTATTGTAATTATTTTTTTTTGTATTTATTTAATAGTCAAGATCCAACATTCGATCTTCTTTAATTGTATTCTAAATAAATAAATTGCAAAAGCCCGCAATACGGCTTTGTTTCCTATTGCCTGTCTCCATTCCGCAAGTGTATTATCAAATATTTCCTTCCTCTCGCGCCACCCTTGCTACAGTTCATCCGATTTCAAAGACCTAACGCGATGTTCATTCTAGTAAGTTTTGGTATTTTTCTTAGTATTTCTCTCCGACCTTGCTTAGAGGCGCCGAAAAAGTGTATTTACGTATCGCTCGCACTTATTTGGTTGCTAAATCTTAGCGCTGGTGAGTACGTAGCTTAAGCCTAATACTCACCAGCGCTAAACCCTTAGCTAGGTGAAAGGGTTTCATAATTCTAGTGTGATCACGTTTCATGGCGTTCACCGAAAATCCATACGAAACGGCTAAACGGCCATACTGTCAGCTGTGTTTTCTTACAATTCAAATTAAACCCCGACAAGCCGCGTACCCACAAATACGTGCAAAATGAAGAAATTATTTTTTTATTTACTTGGATTATGATTTTCAATGTAGCGGGGCCAGCTCCCAATGCCGCTGAGCTGCTCCTGGCGATCTGCTCTTGGCCCTACAGCTGCTGCCACAGCTGGAGATCCCGCTAGGGAGTGTTGACCGAAAGACATCTTTGTGTGTCTGGCCTCGTTCGTCTGCTGCTCCTTCTTCTCGTCCAGTTGGCTGCTGCTAGATCTCTCCGCATTGTAGTCGTAGGACACCTGCGACGTGCCGTATCGTTGGGCACATCCACGTCCACGACGGCTGCTGCCACAAACTTGGCGCTTAAGTCACCGCGCGCGGATGACATGGTGGGACTGACCTCTCTCCATGAGCTTTTCACGGAACCCAATGGCGGCTGCTTGCCCAGTCCATTCCCGTTGCCACTTACATTTCCATTCCCGTTGCCACTTCTCCTTCTTGTAGTCCTTGTATGCTTCGAAGCACCAGCATTTAGGAGTGGCAGCCAACTAAAAAAAGAATCCCAGTAGGCGACCACTGGTCAGGGACGAGCAGAGGAGAAGCAATAAGCAATTCCATAATTTTTTAATTTAGGAATTTGGCCCTCTTCTATTTTATTTGATTATTTGCCTGTTAAATTACATTTTATAAGACTTAATTTTATTTTAATATTTTTGGTTTGTATTTATTTTATGGTCAAGATCCCACATATATTGGGTTTAATATAGGTCGAATTATACATCTTAAACCAAAAAAGGGTTGGCGCTTTAAGCTAAACTCTGTTTAATATACGCTGAATAATTTTACAGGTCTTGCCTCTCATCTGTCAGTATGAATACATGTATTCAAGTCTGTGTATAAACCCAGTATATGATGTACTCCTTACGATCATTCTTGCCACTTAATTTTTCTGTGATGTCAATATGCAACGTGTTTACTGATTTTTGTTATTTAATTAACTCAGCTTGAACTTTTCCCGACGCCGATTTCGTCACTCTGCAGGTAATACAGTTCTCAACAAATATTCGAATGTACTTTGACATTCCTGCAAATCAATAATGCTCGTACAGCTTGTCAAGTATCTTTTCCGAGCCTAAATGCAAAATATACTCATTAACCACCACTCATTGACCACCTGAAAGCTCGATATTACAACGAGTTTTACAAAGTCTTTAAATTTTGCCCTCATCTCACAGGATGTAGCCAATTCTACCGATAATTCATCGTCATTCAGTTTTCTAATTGTACTTACACTGATCGCGCTGCTGTTCTGCTTGAATCCAACTTTCAGTAATAGTCATAAGTTCTACACGCTTTTCAATAACCATGTTCTGTATTTGTTTACTCTTGTCAGGCAAAGGATTTTTTGAAACAAAATCTACGTGGGCCATGCGCTTTCTTTCTTGGTACTCAATGCCAAAATCATAGGACTGTAAATGTGCCCACCAACAGTGTACTCTGGATGATAATTAAATTTTTTTTTCTGGACGCGATCAGTGAATTACAATCAGTAAAAAGTACAAACCTGTATCGTCTTAAAAGCGTCTACAATGTTAAACAGCATTGACAACCGCAAGAGTTTCCAACTCATACGATGTGTACTTCGACTCACAAGGACTGAAATAATCCACTACATAGGGTTTACTTTTAATGCGATGCAAGAGTATAGCACCATAACCTCGTATCACCATGGCACTCGTATCCGTATGCAACTCAATAGGGAATTGTGGATCGAATATTGTCAAAACTGGTATGCTTGTGAGAATATTAATGATTTGTTTACAGATTATTCCATGCTCATTTTGCCAAACAAAGTTACTTTTCTCAGATGTGAGTGAACACAGGGGCTTCATAGGCCGGTACTAACTGCCGAGAGTATGACGTCGGTATGAACTGACAATTGATGATACTGTTCACACATGAACATGTATAAATGTATGTAAAAATGTATAAAAGTGCTTGCAGCTCTGATCTGCTTAAGCGTTTGTGCGCGTTTCTTGAAAACATAACACATATGTATGTATTAGAGAGCTGCACGGCTGGACTCTATTTGAACGAAACGCATTCAGCTGATCGAGTTCGCATCGCACTGTATTCTCATATGAGCGCAATTTTGAGTATTCATATCAGTGTTTAAAAAACTGCAGTAAGTTTCATTTCATGTGCTTTTGCTTCTGCTTCCGAAATAAAGAAGAAGTTTCCGCTTTGCTGTTGCTTTCGATCGTGAGCGTAAGTCGAAACAGCAGCAACTGTCGACTCTAAGAAGTCGTCGGCAGTCGCAGTCGCGAAAAACGATAAGCTCGACTGTTGGTTGCTTCTGATTTTTGTAGCTGAATTCATTGAACTTGAAGAGGAGTGGGCGGATTATTCGCTAAATAAGAGTGGTCGAGGGTGAAATCCCAAAAGCCCACGTAGACAAATAAGATCGGTTGGGCAGAATTATTTTGGGAATAAACTTTATTCGCCTTCATCGGCTGGTCGCAAATTTAGAACTAAGTACATGTCAATAAATGGAAGTTTGGGAGAGCGGCTTGAAAAGCTCTTGCGGACTAAAAATCCAGAGGAAGAGAGAGGGAGAGAGAGTGTGCGAGTGCTCTGGGCTCCGTGAAGCGGGACATGATGGGGTAGAGTGTGGTGATCCTGTCCACACGATTGGCATCGGTCACCACTGCGGCAAGATCCTTTGGAATGGTGGTGGGCCAAGCAATTGACGCAGTACTTCTTATCAATGGCCTCCTGGAGCCGTTTCTCAGCGCTTAGCTGCAGAAAACGGTGGCATTTCCGAAGAGGATGGTTCCCTTGGCAGATTCGGTATTGGTAGGATAAAATACCTCGGGAACGTCTGCATTTCATGGCGTCGTACGGAACCCAATAATTGGATGAATTTGTAGGCTTGGAAACTTGCGTGCAGAACGCGGAAATCCGTTGGATGGAGGCGGATACTGGCCTTGAATCAAAAGGAGGAGTCGTAGCACCGGACGAAGAGTTGCTTGGATGCAACAAAGTGTGATGCCGACCTCGGCAAGTGAAACAGCTGTGGGCGCTTGTGCAATCCCGAAGTGGATGGTCTTTTGCAAAGCAATTCAAGCACAACTGTTTCTTTTGGATGTAGGACAAACGATCGTCTACCGTCATTTGTAGAAAGCGTGGACAGATTCTTACTGGATGGTTCTCTCTTGAATACAAATCGCAGCGTGCCGTTTTCGGAACCACTTTCGTACTGAAGGACTTCAGCACTCTTGGGGACACCTTGGAGGTTGTAGGATGGAACTGACGGAGACATAACTTGGAAGGTTGAATGAAATCTATAGCCTCTAGAGTTCTATGGCGCTCAGTCAGGAATGCATCGAGCTCTTGCCACTTGGGAATCTGGGTTTTATTTTTTATGAATTGCTCACACAATGAAAGCGTAAGCACAAATAAACCAAAAGACAGTCCCAATTTTCAGTATTCATGCCGGACATTTCTAAGGACGTAAGACAACTCAGAATGGTTTCCTGCAGCACCTTCAAGGCTGCCGAAGGTTCAATTGCGATGGATTGCACATTGAATAACCTTTTTAATGAGTTGTTCACCAACGACCGTTTGTTTTCGAAACGCTCAGTTAAGTTGTTCCAGGCTGAGCGGAACCCGTCATTGGAGAGTGGCGAATTGGCATTTAAGTGGAATAACTTCTCGACAGCGGTAAGTCTTGGATTGACTATATAGACCGCTGTGAAAAGGTCACGGAACGTGGGCCAGCGAAAATAATCGCCCGAGAAAACTTCTGTGTCGCACGGAGGTAACTGGCAACCTGCTGGAGTATAATTTTGAGACTTGCAGGAGTTGGATTGTGCTGATTGAGAGGTCGCTCGCTCAATTTGCTTGTTGAGTTGAGCTGCACATGACTCGTAAACTGAGTAGCAGTAGTCAAATTTGGCCTGAAGGATTGGCAAGGTGTCGATCGACCCCTCTACTGCTATTAGATCCGAACAGAATCGAAACTCTGGAATGTGTGATATCGAACACTGGAATATGTGGAATGAAACTCCGGACTACTATTTTGGTAACGGGATCTTTTTAAAGTTTGAGAATTAAGTTAAAAGAATTAAATAAGTAAAAGGAACGGAACAAACTGTATTTTTAGCGAATTTGTAACCAAAAAAACGCTAAAACAATGAAACAAAATAACAAAAACTAGCTAAATATGATATATCTAGCTATTTAAATTTGTCTTGTAATTATTTGTTATCTTCTGAACTGTTTTGTTTTTATTTAGGAATGAATAGTTTTGTATTATTTGTAGTGGAGGAATTTTATTTAGCGGCACTGTTGCGCCGCTCTTGTTTTTAATGCGTTCGGATGTTTGTGCATAGCGGAGATAACAAAACAAGAGAAGAGAACGAGAGGCGGAAACGAAAGACGGAAAGAATTGGCAAACAAATTTACGACTCTGATGTATGTATGTGAATGGAAATATAAATATATATACGTATGTTTGTAGCCACGCAGAAGAGTATGAAGGTAAACAAATTAATATAATTATTAAGCCGGCGTTTTCTGTGCCGACTCTAGGAATAAAACTGTGGTTTATATTTAATAATATGTGGGTAGATGTGGACTGTAATTTCTTGTTGTATTTTTGCATATATATAATTTGTTGTTGTTTTATTGGATGTATGTATTAGGTAGTGGACTGTATGGTAATATTTATGTATGTCGACGTGTAAATATTCATGTACATATGTATGTACGCTTGAACACCACCCAGTCGGACCTGGTCGCTTCCAGCAAGCACATTTCTATGCGTTCT
Source organism: Drosophila auraria (assembly GCA_008042615.1). Classification (NCBI taxonomy): domain Eukaryota; kingdom Metazoa; phylum Arthropoda; class Insecta; order Diptera; family Drosophilidae; genus Drosophila; species Drosophila auraria. The sequence goes on from VNJW01000162.1 coordinate 11,846, forward strand.
TTGACAGTAAAGAATGCATTCTCAATACGTGCAGTCTTCCTTTCAGTTTAATATGGGGTGAAACAAGGAAACCACTGTTCTTTTTTTGTATGCTGCAACAATTCTTTCGCAACATATAAATAACGTATATTACACTTCGACAATCTTCGGGTTTCGCTTCCAACTTTAGTTTCTAAAATATGCGTTATATAACCCATCTGCAGCACACATCAATAACGGTTCTGTAGCAATGTATCTTTTCAAAAAACCGCTTCAAAATAACCCATTGATAACAGTTATATAACTGTTATGAAGGAAGGCTTAAAGAACCCATCTGTAGCATACACAAGGAACCGTTCGGTGACAATGTATTAATAATCATTAAAACAACAATAAAAATTGATTTAAAAGCGTGTATTTTCTTGCTTTTGACATGTATTTATTCTATATGTAGGTTAATTAAATTGTTCAATACATTTTTTAATGTGATTAATGAAGAAAGCCTGCAATAATATTGAAAATAATAATATTGTGTTTTGATGCAATAATTAAATAACGTTATAAAAATAATAAATGGGAAATTATATACATTCACCATAAAACGCAAATATTATCTGAAAAAAAAAAATTATAATATTATGACCTATAAATAGACGAAATCTGAAATGATAAATATTATATTTTGTATATTTATGTTTACATACAAGTTCTGAAATAAAAGTAATACATTATTTATTTTATTATGGCAATCGCATACCTTATGTTCTTAATATATCTGAAACTAAAATGAATTATCTTTTTAACAATATATATATGTTTTCCTACCTTGCATACTTATTAAAATGAATTTCACCACTGCGTCAAGCAAACTTCTTAATGCAACTAAAGCAAGTAACAAAAGAAAACGCAAAAGCCAACCGCGTGTTTTTTCACTCTCTTTTCTTTTTATTTGTTTGTGAGTTTCTTTTCTTTTTTTTCTCTTATTTACGTTTCAAATGCTGGGTTCCGAAATAGTGCATCTTTATACGTTCTAAGAGAAGCGACGTTTGCACTTATATGACAGAGAAAGAAAATAAAAAACAATAACAAATGCTGGTTTCGGATTGAAGCGACGATTGCATGGACCCGAAGCTATAAAAAAAAGCCGACTGTTCGGGAAGCGCTCGGGTAATTTACTTCCAAAAAAAACGTATATTTATGCATTCTTAGAGAAGAGAAAGTTGCACATAATATTTATTTTATAACTCATTTCTTCGCTTCTAATAAACCAACAAAAGAACACATATTATTGCATACATCTAATATGTATTATATCATAGTTCTGGCGATTTTTGAGCTAGAATTGGCGGCATATAGAACCGTTTCAGAATCGTTTTTTTTTACAACCCGTTCTACAAGGTCCGACTGGGCAGCAAGAACACAGTGAACGAGAAAAAAATGTTTGAGCCGTTTTTTGGCGGAACGTTTTTTGAAATTTCGGAACTCTTAATTTCACTGCGGCTGGGCGCGTATGTATATTTTCACAGTCACTGTTCTTTTTGTTTGGAAATTTTAACTTTGTCCAAAAATCAAACGGAATGTGCAAGATGGCGAAGAAAATTTGACTTCGGACTTTGGACTCTAGCAAACCACACAGATATAAGACACTTGGATTTAGTCTTCGGAAATATCTGTGTGATTTCTTTTCGTAAAGTAAGAACACTAGTACTTATCTTTTTATTTAGGAACCAATCCGCTGCTGATCGCTGGAATTCGGAAACAAACAGGAAGAATATCCTGCTCGATGGACCATGAAGAGGAGTGGGCGGATAATTCGCTAAATAAGAGTGGTCGAGGGTGAAATCCCGAAATCCCACGTAGACAGATAAGCAGTGTTGCCAGAGTCGCTTTTTTCCCGTCAAATCTGGCTTTTTTAAAGACCATTTGCTAGAAATATTTAGAAACAGCGGGCAGCGGGAAATCTGGCTTTTTATCTTTGTTAAATTTTTTTTCTGTATGCCCGCATAACAAAACGTATGCTCAAAAAATTATACAATTATTACTGATTTTGTCGATACTAGGACTTAAGACAGCGTTAGAAGGGATCGTTACATCGTTACTTTTAAGATTACTTTATCCTCTTATTTTTAAGTAAAATATCTAATTTCTGACTTTGGTCGGTTTGTGACGAGGTCTTATAATATACGTATATATGCATTTATTACGTAAGTTAACACCCAGAATGCTAAATGCTCAACCAAAGCAAGAGTATCGCCACACGCGCAGAAATCTGAACAACATCAAATAGATTACGAGTGTGAGTGCATTAGCACCGATTTCCCAACATATAAAGTTATTGGCCGGAATGTTTCCCAATATGTCCCCAATTGAGTTCAACAGCCACTTGCGCTGAGTTTTCACTTCTTCACTTTCTACTCTACGATCGTGGGAAAGCTTCAACGCTGGGTGACTGAACCCAACACAGTGCGCATTTGGCAACGACAATTATTGCCAAATTACATTGACCAATTAGAATAAGAAACGGTCAACTGCACCGCGGCAGCAGCAATATCAGCATCAGCAATATCAGCGACAGCGACCAATTAGGACCGACCACATCAGCGACAACAGCGATGTT
>VNJW01000165.1:0-152656 GCA_008042615.1 Drosophila auraria
GAATAACTTGAACAATCGCAATTCTGAAATTATCTTTTCAAAATAACCACGTTCTTTGGATTCACAATTCACTTTTGCCAAACTCACCAATTTTCTCCAGTTTTTTCTGCTTAAATTTGAACAACTTTTGATTTATCGCAATAGAACGGAAAAGATTTCCAATGCTTGCTTCGTTAAATTGTTGTTGTTTCCGTTTCGTATGCTTCATATACGTATTTCTCGTTTACCTGCACTTAACAGGTAACATTGTCAAATTCAATTTTTTTTCATATTCTGCACATCTACAAATTAATACGAATCGAATGGTATATTCCGTTTCAAAATCGGTTAACGGGAAGTAGGGGAAAAAGGGATTACTAAAAAAGGCTTAGCCTATTAATATATAGATATAATTTCCTAAACTTGCGCCTATATTAATCTTTTAACAAATATCAGTTTATAAATAAATTTAAATACATTTTTATTGAAATTTTAGATATGATTAAAAGGTAATCATACTTCCAATTTAAATTTAACGATTTTTTCCGATTTTTGTTGATGGAGTTCAGAAGTCTGCCGAAAAGTATGCACTAAAATTTTTTTTTTTTTGCCAGAAATACTTATATTATTCAACAAAAAAGGGTATTCAACAAGTGCTTACATTTCTCGTTCTTAATAAAGACTTCAAATGGGTTTATTTAGTTTTACTAATAGAAGAATTTATAGGATTTAATTTATTTTTAATTTAATAATAAATAAAAGCAAACGCAAATTAAGAAACGTAGTGCAGCCTCTGTTAACATTGCTAACATTACGCTATTAACAGAACTGTTATGGAACCAGTTTCCACCGTAAACAATGTAATTAATTATTTATAGAACCCAAATGCAAGTGCAAATCGAATAAGAAAAACCTTTATCTATAAAATCAATTAATGTACCTATCCAATTGGAATGAACATTCACAAACATATCCAATTCGAAACACAGCCTGTTGCTGAAGGAAAAATCATTAGAACGGAAATGTTCACCAACTTCAATGGAAGTTTATTTTATAAACAAAATTATAAACAAAGCAGCAGGTGGATTTATATTATTTGAACAACTATATAAACTCTTCCGTTTATGTTGAAAAACAAGTATAAACAATTGGACAGTTGGACACAACGAAGGTGTCCTTCACCATTTCGGCCATGAGATTCCTGGACTCGCGAAAACCAAATTAATGATTTTTCACAGTTTGTTTCCATGTGGGTGGCATTTGTGGGCCTTCGTTACGGCGTTTGCGTTCCCCAACAAATGGTTAATTTAATTAAATTATGAGCATTTTGCGCATCGAATAACAAAACAAACCGCATATATACACACACACCCATACACAGTCATGTGCACCGCGAAGTGCACTGCCACAGAAGCGTGGAAAACAGCTCGCCTTGGCGGTTTTTCATCTTTTTAGTTTATTAACTGTCATGTTTTTTGGTTGAAGAGTACACTCACCACTTGTTAAATGCACAAAAATCACATTTACACCGAAAACTAACAAAAAACAAAACATTTTATTCCAATTCACGTTAACAGCACAAATAAACATTAGCAGCGCGTGCCAGGAGCTATCGATATATGGTATCGATTGATTTGGCACGCGCTGTTAAAGTTTTGATTGGTATCGAATATGTTAGGATTTGTTTTAAAAAATGTTGTGTATTTTAAAGATGTTATAAATAATAATAACATATATTAAACTAAAAAAATAGTTAAAAATAAAACACAATAATTTTAGGTAGTTTTTTTTTAAATTGTATATTTGGTTTTACATTTTTTTGTTAAATATTTTTCTGGATACTTTTAAAAAGTAAATTTCTATTTTGATCGAAGATTGGTTAAGCACTGAAGATCGCAAGGGATCGAGTGGCATATAACTAAATCGAGGTTGTTGTACACATTCTTAAATCGAGTGTTAGTTGGGGGCGGATAAGAAGGGTTTAACAAAAGCTTTTGGAGAGAGAGTATTGGCTAACTTAAATCGCAATTTAAATACATAGATACGTTTGTTTTTTACAGGTCTTTTGTCGTTACATCATAATATATATTGTATATATCATATAGATAATTTCCCTTTCGTTTCGCTCGTTCTCTACCAATAAAATTAACAACAATTCCGATGCATTTGGTTATGGGCACGTGATATAAACATTGATAAACGTGCTCCGCCTACTCAGACGCATAACAAATTTAAAATACTGCTTCTTCTAATATAATTAAATATACGTTAACTATTTTTCGGTAGTCAATTAATGTAGTAAGGTCAACATTGCAGTATCTATCGTGTAAATAGTTCAGATCAGTTTAGTTAGCCGATTACTAAGTTACTGAGTGTGTGGATTGTTCCTCTTTGCGCGTGGGTGAGTTTAAGTTTAAGTTTAGGGTTTAGGTTTAGGTTTAGGGGTCAAAGTCACTTTAGTTATTGTTATTGCGGTCTCGGTGCTCTCGTGTCGAACAAACACAACATGGATTTCACATTCATTCACAAAAAACGCCACGTACGAATACGAAACTTATTCTACCGAGTGTGAGTGTGTATATATGCCTAACATTCATAACGATATCGATGTCTGCCGACGATGCTGAGCACCCTTCCTCCTCAGGTTGTTGTCTTTCTTGCTAATTCTATGTAAACTAAGTAGTTTTAAGGCATGCCGGGCATTCCGCCCAAAGCGGGGGCTCCCACGAGCCTTTGCTGCTGCTGCTGCTGGTGGATGAGGTTCACCCGGGCCCGCTGCTGCTCTAGCCGCTGCACAGTGGCCGTCAGATGGGAGTTCTCCACATACAGATCCTTTACGAGTATGTCCGCATTCTGCAAACGCTGCGTTTGATCAGCCAGCATAACGCCCTGTGTTTCGATCCGGCCGTGCAGTTCGTTGAGCTCCACTTGATGCTGCCTCCAGGATTCTGGCAAGTACACAAATTCAATAATAGTTGAAGCACATTTTAAGTTTATCTTATATTTACGCTGCATCAGGGACTCGGTGTACTGCTGCTGCTGCTTGATGACATTCTGCAGATGGCGATTCCGCAGCTCCAGTTGGTTCAGTCGCTGCTGAAGTGTTGGATGCGTTGTTCGCTGTAGTAGAAAACCTCATATTTCAATAATATTCCTTCCCCATCAGTTAATCTCAAAGCTCTTACCGCATAGGCCTTCTCGAGCACGGGCCGCGCCTCCTGCAACTGTTGCAGTTCCATGACCAAACCGTCACGTTGCAGGCTCAAGTCCTTGATCTGCTCCTTGAGGGACAGCTCGAAGAACTTGAGGCGCTTTAGCTCCTCCTTGAGGGCATTGGGACTGCTGCACTTCTCGTGGCTAAGGCAAGACGTTTTACTTATGGACACCTGACTCTGCGTGTCAAAGCTCTTGTTGGAAGCCGTCGACGAGGTCTCACAGTCAGCGATCTCTCCCTCGGACTGCACCTGCTGCGGACTCTGTGCCCGCCGCTTGGGCTTGCTTATGGGCGCCGGCCCGGTAGGCGCGGCTGAAGAAGCGTTCGTGGTGTCGCTATTTGTGGGCGAGGGACCACCCGAGGGAGAGCTATCGAAGGGTGTGGTACTGAAGATGGATGTCTCCGAAGTGGTGAGGTTGTTGCTGTTCATATTAAAGATATCAGGGATTAAGGGAAGCGTCTTATAAATATATTCTACATTTTATTTTATTTTTTGGTAAGCTTAATTCTTAGGAAAGGTTTAAAAGCTTTAAAGTAACTTATAACCGCATCTGCTAATGTCACTGAGTATGACGGTTGACTGATAGATTAAATATTATAATAAAGAAGTTTTCCAAACTGATACTTTAAAAATATGAAGTATTTTAGTACATGAAAAATATGAAGTTACTCTGTAAAATAAGGATATTGTGTCAAAAATCAAACTGAAACCCAAAATTTGCCCTAAATCGTTTAAATAAAAAGTGAAAACCTGACCGAACAACCAAAAAGGTTCATTTTTTCTTGTTTTATTAATTTTGTTAATATATATAAATATGTTTTATAATATAAAACAAGTAGGACATTTACAGTCGAGTGGGACCGACTGTGAGATACCCGGTACCCAAAGCGTTGTTGGTGAAATTAATATGGACATGGAAAAAAGAAATGTTGACAAATGAAGACAAATGTTGCTAGAAACATGTTAAGCAACACCCAACAAAGACAAATTTTGCTAGGGACATGTTGAGCAACGCGCACGTACGCTCTCAACATAGAACCATAGGGAACGGGGTATAAAAATCAAGGAGTCTCATCAGAATCCATTTTTTTTTGACTGATTGCAACCTCAGCGATTTATGTGGTTTATAGCAGTTTTTCGCTGAATTCGTACTTGGGAATTTTAGGTGCAATGCGTATTGTTAAATGTTGGTATGCCGAAGGGTGTGTTTTATATATTTATTAATTTCGTAATAAAGTGCTTTTTTTAAAGATAAATTAAATTTATTGGACACGTACATAAACATAAACTTACAAACTAGATTAGCTTAGACATGGATTATGGATTAAATGAGGGACAAAACAAGAACATATATACACAGAAACTATGACCTTAATGGGAGTGAAAGGATGCACACATACACCAAGGACAAACAGGGAGTCTTCTTTGGCATACTCACCGGCTGGTCGCCTTGTGCGATGGTGAGCCGCCGGCACTCAGCAGGTCGATGGCACTGGCGGCGGCTTCGTCTCCCTGATCGGCAAAGGACTTCACTGGCTCCTGAATGGTGCTCTGCAGCCAGAGGTAGCTGATGGGCGAACTGGCCGGACTCTTGCCCGCCTCGGCACTCAATTGGGCCACCGATTCCGGCGTGAGCTCGCTGGCACCCGTAAGGATCTCCACGCTCTCACCCAAGCGCTGACGCAAGTCCTCGATCTCCGACTGCAGGCCAATGATTTCCTGGGCCTTCTCCTCGAGCATTTGCACGGAGTTGGAGCGCAGTTGGGCGGCTTCCGCCTCGAGTTCCACGTACTGCTGCTCCAGCATATCCCGCTCGTCGATGGGCGAGAGGCGGCCGTCCTTGCTGAACTGCTCCTCGTACTCGCGCACCTTCTCCATCAGCTCGGTGAACTTCTTGTCGCTCTCCTGCTGCTCATCCTCGTAGATCTGGCGCTCCTTCTCGAACATCTGCCGCTCCTCGCTGAGCTTCGATTGCCAGTAGTCCTCGCAATCCTCGTAGGCGCGCTGCATTTGCTCGAGACTCGCCTCCAGCTCCTTGGAGCGGCCTTCGGGGGTGAGGGATCTGCCTTCCTTGGCGGCCTTGAGTTCCTTCTCCAACTCAGCCACCCGCTGCCTCAGGCTGGTTAACTCCTCATCCTGGCTCTGACTTCGCTGGAGCTCCGAGTTGAGAGCCAACCAATCCCCGCTGTTGCTGGCATCGCTCTGCTCGCCCTCGGTGCACTTTCGCTGCTTGCCCAGCCGCGGACTCTCCTCGGTGAGATGCGTTTTGCTGGGAGAGTCGCCACGCCTCTTGGTGGCCGTGGCAGCCGCCTCCTGGTCCTCCTGCTTCTCCAGCTTCTCCTGCTTCTTGCCCTTGCTCTTCGATCGGATCAGTTCCACATTCAGGCTCTCGATTTCGATGGTCAGCTCGTCAGTCTTGTCGCGCAGCTGGGCGTTCTCCATTTGCAGGGCGGCCAGCTTCTCCATGAGCTGCAGCAGCTCCTCGTCCTTGTCCTCACCGTGCCGTCGGGGACTCAAGGGACTGTGCTCGGGAGTGCCGCTGATGCTGTCGCTGCCGCTAGGCCGATGGGCCAGCTCCTGGTTGAGCTTGATGTTCTGCTCGAGCAGCTCTGTGAGCTGAACATGCGCCTTCTGCTGCTCCGTCTCCAGCTCCGTGTTCTCGGTGCGCACCAGTTCGAGTTCCGTTTTGAGCCGGATCTCCTCCTGCTCTAGCGCCTTCAGCTGCGCCTCCAGCTTGGCCGTCATGCTGGTCCAGTGATCGCGGTCATTGCTCATCCGCAGGGTCATCTCCCTCACCATGCTGGCATGCCGCTGCTCTAGCTGCTGCACCTGCTGCTTGGAGTTATCCTCCAGCGAGGCATGCCGCTCATCCACCTCCACGGCCAGCAGGGCCACCCTTTGGTTCGCCGCCTTGTTGTCCGCCCTCAGCTTCACGTTTTCCTCGTGCTGCTGGCGAAAGGCCAGGCGGTAGTTGCCCAACTCGGTGGCCTGCAGGGCAGCCAGGGCTCGCAGCATATTCGACTGCACCTGGTCGTCGTCGAGACCACGCAGCTCCTCCTCGAGCGCCTTGGTTAGCTGCTGCAGGTTCACCTCCTCGTCCTCCTCGTCGAAGCCCAGGACATGGAGCAGGTTGCGACAATTGAGAATGCTGGCCAGCTCCCAGGCATCGATGATGCTGTGGGCACTGATCGTCTCCAGCTGCTGCGGCGTCACCGTGTCTGGAAAGTCAGGGTAATCAAGAGTTATCATGAGGGAGAGGTGCGTTAGAGATAAAGATGTATATATACACATTTAAATTATATAGCCCAAGATACCAGAGGTAGGTGTGTGGGATTGGGATAGGGTTGGGTTTGTGTTTTGATGGCAAAAGCGAAAGCGCCGAAAGTATCAGGTGGCTGGCTCTTCAAACGCTTGGATTGGCAAAGAATAATAAACTTTACTTTGGCTACTTGAAAACTCATTTCTAAGCAAGAAATAAAGAAAACTCTTGGCAAAGGGTTGATCTAAGTTAAAAAGTAATAAAAACATTAATAATTATCTAGTTTATATTTAATTTTCTACTTAAAGCTTCCAATTTTTTTTTTTTAAACAAAAACATATACTTTATACGGTCGGAGATGCCTCCTTCACTGCGTTGCAAACATCTGGTACAAATTATATTAACCTCTGCAAGGATATAAAAGCAAAATTCTGCCAGCTCTTCCAGCTTCACCAGGATAGGAATTTTGGGATATGGTTAAACGTAAAAACAAAGTTAACGGTGTGCGGCTACATAGGGTGCGATTAGATACCGAGAATGATTGGTTTTTGGGGGGTGTTGACGTTGACAATTGCTCCGGGGAGCGCACAAACCTTTGCAACTTAACCAACGGCCGCCGTGGTAGCATCTCCGGTGCTCGGACGACGGTGCGGTGGTGGCGGCCAGGTGATGGCCTGCGGTGTGTACCAAACCAACAAGTGATTCTTTTGCTTCAAACGTAATTTTCTTTTGGGTATTTTGGGCTAACAACAAGGGAGGGGCAGCTAAGGGTTTGGGGGTTCGAGGGGATCGGGAATCGGGTTTGCTCGCCGGTAACTTACCCAGAGACTCGACACTGCTGCTCTGCTGGTTCTGGCTCTGGATGGACAGCTGTTTTAGCTTGGCGGCCGCCGTCGGCGATGTCGCCGCTCCCGTTGAGACCTGGTGCATCTTGGACTGCAGATTGCGGCGGGCTGGCAGCGAGGCGCAGCGCTTCAGCTTGCTACCGCTGGTGTGGACGGTACGCAGGCGCCGGCTGCCAGGGATATCGCTCTGAGACGACGAGCGCTGCACCTGGGGTGGTAGGAAAAGAAAACATGGTTTTATAATTTTTTAATTTAATTTAAATAGCTTTTCCCATAACAGCAGCATTTACTGTGCCAGCAACTGATAATTTTCTTTACAAAAAAAATCTGTTTACTCCGCTTTTTTGCTTACAAAGCCCCGAAGTCGTATCGCCACCTTGAACGTGACTTGCTGACTTCCCCACTCACTCACCTGAGCTCCCAGCTCATCGCAACCGTTGAGACTGCGCTGCTGCTTCTGCTGCTGATCCTCGTCCGTGTTGTCCGAGTCCGTGACGGACAACTCGTAGATTCCCTGATGCGGCCTCGACCTCCGTCCGTACTTCTTGGTGCCCACAATGAGCTTGGGCGACACCTCGCGATCGGAGGACTCCGGCGGACTCTCTATGTATGTGCTGGCCAACGGCTCATCTGTTATCACCAGCGAGCGCTCTGCAAAGGTTAAAAACGAGATTAGTGGTGAACTGGAGGAGGTTCTAGGGATCTCTCAAGTGTATACCAAAGCGTGCGGCTAATTTCTCGACAATCGGATCTGTTATCTGACCGCCGGCTTGGCGGTAATAGAAGCGCGTTCCCATTCTGAACAAGACTAAACCGTTTAGCTGAATGATTCGGGTATTTATACAGGACTTCAGAGTACTACCTGCTGAGGTGGTTTAGGTTTAGCGGGATCAGGTAGGCGTCAACGGTTGAGGGTCATAAAAAATTAGCAATTGCATCTTTGCGTTTATGACCCGCCGCCAGCTGCTGCCGTTCGCGGATTAGCGCTCCTGATTATGATGCTTTGTACCCTTGTCCTAGGGCAAGGGTGTTGTGATTCTGCCCAGAAGTTTCCAAGCCAAGACATGGTAAGATCTTTGAAGGCCCAAAAGTGTGCCTGCTGACATTACCTAATATTTACTCCGAAAAGATTGTAAGTCGGAGCGCCGGAAAGAGATGACTGCCTTTGGGAAATTATACCAACTTTTAGTGATTTCCCAATATATTATCCATTAAAATATTGTTATTGTTTGCTAACCTCTAGAAGTTTCTATATCTTATTTGGAGCTAAATTCCCACGCCATTTTCCAAGGATGAACCATTATTTCTATATGTGAGGGTAAAATTCTAGCTAACTAACTAAGGATCAAGTTCCGAAGTACGTTAGTTATTAATTCCTAGAATAAGTTATGTACGAGTTAAACTAAGCGGTATATTAACCAATGATTAAAGGATAACCGGAGCTGATAACTGTTTCTTACAATGTAGAGGGAAAATTCGAATACTAAGTAAGGACGGAGTTCATAATTCCTTGTATAATTCCTAGTATAAGTTAACTGCGAGTTAAACTAAGCGGAAAATTAACCGAAGGTCAAAAGATAACCGGAGCTGATAAATGTTACTTACAATGTGAAGGAAAAATCCTAACACTAAGTAAGAACGGAGTTCTTAATTCCTTGTATGATTCCTATTACAAGTTAACTACGACTTAAGCAATCCAGAAATACAGTTTGGTTATCTTAATTACTGTTATATTAACCGAAGATTAAAAGTTAACAGGATCATAACAGCATAACGGTTCTTTTGCTATAATAAGCTCCTTAATTCGGACAAAATGTCGCCAAGGAGAACTCAATTTTCAAGAGAGGCTGAACCCTTGATTTATTGATCTAAAAGTAAAGGCCAGCCTTAAGAGTATATTGGGAAAGTAGGCCCAAATGATTATTAAGCCATTAATGAGTCACTATTAATGACTTATGGGGGCTTAACATGATATTCCGCAACCCTGTTGAGCTTAAGAAAACTACTATACCATTATCACAATAATAAAACTAAATTGCATGTGTTATAAGTGTTAACTCACCCATAAATCCCGACGACGTGCTGGCGTCCAGCTCGGAGCCCAGGAAGTTCAGCAGCGCCTCCTTGAACTGGCCAAAGGACACGCCGCCCAGCTTGTGGCTGCTGCCCAGACTGGCGATCAGTGCGGCGCCCTGGTCCCGCAGCTCCAGCAGGGAGCACAGCTTCAGCAGGCTCTTCTCGTCCAGTAGGCCGCACTGCGTCTCACAGCTGCGAAACATCTGGTAGAGCTTCTGCTCGTATGGATCGGCGGACACCTCCATGGGTGGGACGAAAAGGACTCCTCAGTTTGCAGCAGGACGCTCGCCTCGCACGGTGAAATCGATAAAATGCCCAATTGCGTTTCCTTCGCCGCCGCTTCTGCTGCTGCTGCACCTCTTTTGGGGGAAACTCCACCACGGACGCGGCCAGGGGTCGAAAAACAAAAATATACACGATGTGGTGGTGTGGGGGGACGTTCCGCGTGCTTGGCTGCAGTGCGGGGGCATGCGGGGTTACTAATACTACTTATATATGATATGCACTTGAACGAAACGTAACATAAGCACTTGGTTTTTGCGGTTTTTTCCGAAAACGTACGAAATTTCTTGCGAGTTGATAAAAAAACAATAATGCAGCACGGTGGCGCCTTCTGGTGGCCATTAACCGAAATCAGTGTTGTCAGATAACAATTTAGCGTTCCCCCTAAAAAATCCCTAAACTTCCAGGTGACTTAAGCGTATATCGAATATAAGTGAATAGTTATCGAATACTACTGAATTCGCTGACCACCAACTGGTTACCCGCCTAACTGCCTCTCTTTTTATTTTAAAAGGATCTAGCTTGTGTCTCTTGGTAGCTGGGGTTTTCTCTGGCTCCGAAATAGTACCCGGTATCGTACAACTCATTTTAGTATATTTCTCTAAACCCTTGGCTTTTTTCCGTGTTGAAACAGCGGGCACACTATTGTAAGGTAAACAATACAACCATTAGTTTGTTTTGTTTTTGTTATTTTGTTAAATTAGGAACAGGCTTCCTTCACCATTAAATCTCCAATAACATGAATGTGTAAGTAAAGGGAATCGATATCCTTTCGCAACATTGTGGTCTAATTTCTAACATTTTAGGGAAATATGTCGAGTTTGCCTGGAACCGTCAAGAGCCATGGTCAATATTTTTGATGAAAAAGGAAGCATTTCTGTCGCCGATATGATCTCGGAATGCACAGGATTTTACGTGTATAAAGGGGATTCCTTGCCAGAAGCCATTTGCCCGCCTTGTCTGCAGGATGCTAAGAATGCATTTGACATAAAACAACTTTACGAGCAGAGCCATTGGTTTTATTGTCAGATTCAAAAGGACTTACAGGAAGAGAAGGACCAACTTGAAGAAAGTAGCGAAATATCTGACTGCAAAGACACGGGAACATATAACGATGTGAAACATGAAGAGTTCGGAAAGATAGACGAATCTAGAAGAGACGAGTTTGAAGTGAAAAACGAACCTATTGAAGAAGACCTATTCGATCTGATTGACTTCCAAGTGGAAACTGAGGAAATCGAAGATTATTTTCAAACAGACGATCAGTGTTCAGGGAATACTGTTGATAGTGAGAACAAAAGCACGGTAGAACAACTACTTAAAACTCGTCGATATCCTTACAAGTGTTCCCACTGTCAGAAGTCCTTTATACGAAAATCAAGTCTTAAAAGACACATGGCAGCTCACCCTGGGAAACGAACGTTCAGCTGTTCCCACTGCAAAAAGTCCTTTTCACTAAAACTGTACCTTGAAAGACACATGTTCACACACGCCATAGAGCGGCAGTACAAGTGTTCCCACTGCCAGAAGACTTTCAAACAAGAGCGAATTCTTCAGATACATAAAAAGATACACGCAGGGGATCGACCTCACAAATGTCCGCACTGCCCAAAGTCTTTTCGTATGAAACATCATCTTAGTTCACACATAGTTACTCACACATTGGATCGACTAAAGAAGTGTTATCAATGTGGGAAGTCCTTTTTTAATCTTCTAGGGCATGCACGTATACACGATATGGAACGACCGTACCAGTGTCCCCACTGCCAGAAGTCTTTTTTAAGTAACCAAGCTTTGAGGCGTCACATCCTGACCCACACAGGAGAAAAACCTTACAAGTGTTGGCACTGTCCAAAGAATTTTTCACAAAACGCAAATCTTCAGCGTCACATCCGGACCCACACAGGCGATCGAAAATACCAGTGTTTTCACTGTAACTGGCAATTTTCGCAGAAAGTACATCTTCAGTACCACATGCAAAGCAAGCACAGTTAATTAACTTAAACTGGGGACTTTTTCATAATCAATGAGTTCGGAAGTCCAAAATTACAATTGGGAAATTGTTTTTGATTTTAAAAACTTATGAGATATAATCTTAATTTAGCTAAAGTGAAATTAAAATTAAAACCAAGCTTTTTTGAAAAAAAAATGTAAATTAAAATTAATAAAATTTAAAGCCGCAATTTTAGTCTCCAAGGATCAAATACTTTTATTAATAATATATTGTTTATTCTAAAGTAAAAAAATACCATAATAAAAAGAGCCAGTAAGTTTGTGTAACAAGCGAACAAAGAATCTGAGGCAAGTTAGTTAATTATTTGTTAAGTATCTTAATAAATTTACAAGCTTTTCAAAATTTGTTAGCTGTTCTGCAATGTCAGTGTTGTAAAACTCCAAGCTTCAGTGCTTGTAAACTCGATTTTTACCTACACGTTACTATCGATTGCTAGCTAAATATAGCTTTTTTATCGGGACTTTTCCCTATGAATCCTATGCAGGGTCCTTGAACACTTCTCAAACCTTTTTAAAGGGTTTTCTCGGGGAATTCCAACCGTGCCCGACACTTTTCCTTGAAAAGTATGGCAGCACCAGATGTCTCGAGGGTTTTTGTGCCCTTTAGTGTGGCCTGTTGCCATAACAGAGAAAATCCGCTTTTTCCTGGCATTATGATTGGAAAATCTGGCGGGCACACTGGACTTTTCCGGCTATTTAATTAAATGTGTAAGTGGCTTTTTTATTTCGTAGTTTAACATTACCTTTTAATAAGGTGGATGTTTAAGTTTTGAAATATCTTCAATATTGCCTAATAACATAAAGCCAATTGTAGCTTTTGGAAAATAGCTATAAGTCCTAGCCA
Source organism: Drosophila auraria (assembly GCA_008042615.1). Taxonomy (NCBI): domain Eukaryota; kingdom Metazoa; phylum Arthropoda; class Insecta; order Diptera; family Drosophilidae; genus Drosophila; species Drosophila auraria. Next base: position 12,514 of record VNJW01000165.1, read on the forward strand.
TTTTTCCCGCATTTGTCAATCGAAAAGCGCTAGTGGAAAAATAGCTAAATTGCCAAAACTGTTTGCAAGCTACAAAAAAAAAATATATTAAAAAAGGGAAAAATATCTTTGATTGCAGCCAGGCGACTGGAAAACTTGCCGAAAAATCATGTGCGATTGCTGCTTGCCCAGCAAGGACTAAGCGAGTGGGTGCAGCAAACGCGCGGAAGTGTCCAATCGGAGCGCCACTGGACTCCGAAATCGGAGAACTCCGAGTGGCCAGAAAAGCAGCAGAAAGAGTTTTTCCCAATTGTTTAGAGCGCGGCGCGGCGTGATCAGGGGCTTCCCCGTCCGCCTGACATGGCCATGCACTCGTACATGCGCCAGGGATCGGGCTCGGCGCCAGGAGCGAGCGCTGTAGCTGTGGCGGCGACGGCCAGTGCCCCGCCGGCGCCCAGTCCGGACGAGATGCACGGCTTCCTGAAGGACAAGCAGGCTTGGGAGCACGCCATCTCGCTATACCAGGGCCCGGATCCGCTGGACCACTGGTACAACTACATCTGCTGGTACGAGAATCATGCGCACAGCGATCCGGAGCTCAAGTTTCGCGAGACGCTGGAGCGCTGCCTGACGGTCTACGAGCACAACGACTACTATCGCCAGGACCCGCGTCTCGTGCGGCTGTGGCTCAAGTACATAGCGATGCAGACGGACCCGCTCCACTTCTACCAGGTGCTCTTCCAGCGCGGTACGGGCCGTCAGGTGGCCGCCTTCTACATCGGATGGGCCGCCTACTACGAGTCGCGCGAGGAGTTCAAGGATGCCGAGGCGGTCTTCAATCTGGCCTTCCAGGAGAAGGCCCAAAGCAATGCGGAGCTGCAGCACGCTCACTCCAAGTTCACCTATGCTAGGTCGATGTTCTATCAGCGACAGCAGCAGCAGCAGCAACAACAACAGCAGCAACAGCAGGATGCACTGCAGCAGCTTACGAACTACGCACAGCAGCAGCTGCCGCACACCTATCCGCAGCAGCACCGTCCGCAGCAGCCATATCAGCAGAATATCTACCAGCAATATCATCCGCAGCAGCCACACCAGGCGCCGCCACTGCAGCAGGCTCCCCAAGCGCCGCCACCTCAGCTGGCTCCTCAAGCGCCGCCACAGCAGATTCAGGCACCGCCACAGCAGCTTCCCCAGCCGCCAGAGCAGCCACAGCTGGCCTATCAGACGCCCTACCAGGAGCAGCCACGCTACGAGCAGCAGCATCCTGTCCCGCGAGTCGCAGCAGCCCATGTCCAGCCTCAGTATGCTGCTCCAGTGGCAGAGGTAAGTATTGGCCTTAAAACTCTTTGAGCAACTTATTAAATTTGCTTTCATTTCCAGCCGCATTTTGTCCCGGCCCAGCAGCAACCTCTGCCGCAGCAGCAGCCTCCGCCACACCATGAACCAGCTGTTCCACAGCAGCAACAGCCGCAGCCGCAGCAGCAACACAATGGTAACCGCAATGGCAATGCCAATCCGGAGCACCAGCCAGCAGCTGCTGCTGCATCTGTTGCTGCTGCAACCAGCGATGTGGCCGGCCTGCGCTTGCCGCGCAATTTCCACGCCTACGGACGCAACAATCATGAGACCTGGAAGCCGGCTCTGACGCTCGAGGAGCCGGACGATCCCTCGCGGGTGTGCCACTATGCCAAGCAGTTGGTCTATCCCCCGGGCGCCGGCATCGAGTTTAGTCCCGAGGAGATTCTATCCCGCAAATTTAAGCAGAAAGCGAAGCCGGCCGAAGAGCAAGCACCACAAGCACAGCCGCAGCAGGCACTATATGATTCCTACGGGTCGGATACCTCCTACTACATGACGGCCGTGGATGGAGCTCTCTACGGGCACAACAACAGCACCAGCAGTTGCCAGGAGAACGCGGGCGGAGGCGAGGACGAGGATAATGAGGCGGAGGAAGGCGAAGAGGAGGCGGATCCAGAAGAAGAGGAGGATGATTCCGAGGAGGGAGAAGAAGAGGAGGAGGAGGAGGACGAAGAAGAGGAGCCTAGCGAACCGCCCTACACCAATGGCGTGCAGTTTAGCGCGCAAACCACCTTCGAGCAGGAGAACCGCTCGATCAAGATCAAGTTCAGGAAGGAGCCCAGCAGCACCTACAGTGCCTACACCATAGAAAACGTCTACCAGCAGCAGCAGCAGCAACAGCAGCAGATAATCCAACAGCCTCCACAGGCAGCAGCACATTACCCACCGCCGGAGCCAGCTCCGGCCTCGCCGATTCCCGTCCAGCGTCAGCGCAACGGCGGCAACCAACACCACTTCCATCCCTACATGCTGGGCCAGACGTCGACGCCGAAGAGCGAGGCGAACGGCTATCGCAGGGCCCGCACCAAAGTCAAGCGCAGCAAGTTCCAGCCGGATCTTTGCAGCAACAGCAACTCGGCCTCCTCGGCGGCGGATGTGCTGGCGGCCACGGCCAGTTCCAGCAGCGTGGCTGCCGGAGCTCTGGGCGGCTTCAGCGACAATGCCAACTTCTCGTTCTCCAGCGCCAGCGCCTTGGACAATTCCAACAGCTCGCTGGCCCTGGCTGTGGATAGACTCAACTTCCGCGACTCCGCCTCCCAGCAGCAGCTGCAGCAGCACAACCAGCTCCATCCGGTCAATAAGACCCTGCAAACGCACAACAACAACAACAGTACCAGCAACAATAATAATGGCAACGGCAGCACACTGGCCGACTTCTCCACGTTCCAGGAGAACTCGTACTTTGCCACCCAGCACGACACGGAGGCTCAGGAGCGTCGCCTCTCCAAGGCGGTGGAGACGATCGCCCGTCACATGACCAAGGAGGCCATCGATCCGTTCAGCAGCGAACTGTGCCGCGCCTTCCTGGCCAAGCTGGACTTCCCGGGCGACCACGATGCCCACGCCAGCTACAAGATCGTGCAAACGCCACTGCCAAAAATATCCAACACTCGCACCCTCAACGTCCTCGAGGGCGTTACGTTCAACATCGACAAGGAGGTGGGCCGTGGCTCCTACGGCTCGGTTTACAAGGCCACCGACTCGCGCACCGGCAACGTGGTGGCCCTCAAGTTCCAGAAGCCCCCAAATACTTGGGAGATCTACATATGTGATCAGGTGAGGAGTTAACTTAACTAATTTCTTATTAAGGAGTAGAAAGATCGCTAAAATACATATTTAACTAACTGCTCCTTTTCTGCTTTTTCAGGTGCTTAAACGCATCACTGAGCCGGAGGTTTTGCCCGGCCTAATGGACATTTCCACGGCGATTATAGCGCCAAATGCCAGCCTCATAGCCACCGAGTTCTCGCCGTTCGGCTCGCTGCTGGACATTAACAACAAGATCCGCCAGGCCACCACAAAGGTGATGCACGAATCCCTGGTCATGCACTTCTCGGCACAGATCTGCAATATTGTGGACCACCTGCATCGCCACCACATCATCCATGCGGACATCAAGCCCGATAACTTTCTGCTGATGCGTGTGCCCAGCGTGGACAGTCCGCTGCCGTCGCTGCGTCTGATTGACTTTGGTTGCGCCATCGACATGTCGCTGTTTCCGGACGCCGAGCGCACCAAGTTCCGCAAGGTGGTGCAGACGGACGGCTTCACCTGCATCGAGATGCAGGAGGGACGCAGCTGGTCCTACGAGACGGATCTCTTCTGCATAGCGGCCACTGTCCATGTGATGCTCTTCGGCGAGTATATGCAGCCGCTGAAGCGCGGGGCCAACTGGGAGATCCGCCAGAAGCTGCCGCGCTACCTCAAAAAGCATGTGTGGACCAAGTTCTTCGGGGATCTGCTTAACATGCAGGCCGACAAGCTGCCGGCACTGCAGGAGATGCGTCTGATCTTCGAGGAGGAGGGTTATCGCATGGAGTCCGAGCTGCAGAAGCAGATACGCACGCTGTCCAACATCCTGCATCGACGATAACCTATTCTATTCCTATTTCTTTGTTAGTTGAAGCATGTAAATGCAGGCAGACCAAGTCACCTTATAGTTTGTTCCAAGTACTAAGATTTCCACTCTCTAAGCCTGGGGAAAATGTGAATTTTCCTCTTATTCTTTGGCTACTTTAGTTTAGTTCTTCTGACAAGCTATAGCTTAGCTTCAATAATATTTAGTCTTTCTCAAGTTTTCCTATTTATTGTTTCGATGCCAAAAAAAGAAGAAAGAAAACAGGAAAGAGCATATAGAACGCTACGAAATTCAAAAACACGTTTGTAAATATTAGAAGCAGACTCAAACTTGAGTTTGTGAACGGAAAAGAAAGGAACCAGGAACCAGAGTCATGGATATATATTGTAATTTTTTTAATGTACAGCAAAATAACAACAACCAGAACCCTACAAACAAGAAAACCAATCAATCTATATTGAAGGCGGTGTAAAAATTAAGAAACGTACATATATTTAAGATGCAAGCATTCGATCTGCTGTACTATTGAGTAATATATAAAAAGATCTTTAAATGATAGTAAATAAATTGACGAAATGTTAACACAATCGCTGGGAGAAGTAATTGGAAAAAGGAAAGCAGGTAACCCAGTTTCATAAATCAAATGCCAAAACATATAATAATGTGTGTGTGTTGGTTGCAGTGTCAATTAAGTGGCGGCATGCAACAAGTAACAGCAGCGGCAGCATCTACAACAATGGTGCGCTTGACCCACTTTTCCTTTTTGCCTGGCCAGCCTGCGCAGCCAAATGGCAAACAGTTTTCCACCGACAACGGCGACTGGAAAAAGTTGCAACTTTTCATGCAACACAGAGAGAGAGAGAAAAGCTGCAACAGGCAAAGTCAAAGTCGACGCCTGCGCCGCTGCCTTTTTGTTGCTGTGTGTCGCTTGTTGCTTGTTGCTCCGTGGCTCCGTGGCTCCGAGCTCTTGCCAAGTGAAAGTAAAGTGGGACAAATGCAATTATTATTGCATCTAGTAACCGACTTAGAAGTCGTGGCTGCGCCGCTGCAGTTGCAGTTGGGAAAGTTGCTCTGCCGGCTTTACACAATATTTTATTTAATCAAATTGCAAAGAGAAAATTGCAGCTAACAACGGTTTGGCGAAAAAACTTTCTATTTTTTGTGTGTCGACCGACCGACTGCAGCTGCAACAGACACACACACATTAGATACTTTGCGGATTGTTTTGCATGCGATAAATTAATGAATGTGTCCCAGTTTCAACGCGGGCTTTTGGCATATTGAGTGACAAATGAAGTTGTTCTCTGATACGCCAAGCGAATCGAGCGAATGACAATGCGCACCGTTTATTAGATCACTGGGGCACGGGCACGGGCACGGTATCGACGGCCCGAGATCTCTCACTCAATCCCCAATTCTTTCAATCACAAAAGAAGCCAACACACAAAAATAAATAGAAATAGAAATGGGAAAGAAACAGAAACCGAGTTAATAGATCAACTTAAGTGCGAGATGCTGGCGACACTTAACTGGTTTCTAATTAAGGGGCCAACGGTATCTCTCACCTCAGGAAAAGTCTTAATCCCAGAAAAACTTAAGCTTGCTGGCGCTTTTTTATTGAGTACTTGCCAACAGAAACAACAACAATTAATCGCGTTGAAATGCATTGGCGGCTCTTTATTTTCACCAAGCTAGTTAGTTAACTACTTAAGCGGATTTGTCAGGATTTTAAAATCAAGTTTTAAGTACCACCGATTCGTTGCAAATAGAGATTGGTAAGATTGACGGCAATTAAAAGAAGAGCTGAATGCTGACTCGGTTTGTCTGAGAATTTTATTTGTTTATCCTTGTTAAGTTGGCTTTTATAAGGATTTATTAAGTTATTTTCTATAGGCTAGCATACTTTCATTATTTCATATTATGATTTATTTAATATTATAAAAGTAATGGAGTAACTTTACTTAAAATCATATTTCTTTAGTTATTTTTCTTTTTCAATCACATTTAAGGAGCACTCTTGAGAAAAGCTGATGCTTTTGAGTAAGTGGTGACTGTACCAGGAAATGGTCGACCGATACCCTAAAATATATCGAAAACATCCCAAAAGCCAATCTAGTTTTTAATTGTCAATTATATAAGCTAAGCTACTTTCCTTATTTGTTTAATAAAAGATTTTAAGTAATTTTATTTTAAATCATATTCCCTTATGTCCTTTTTTCCGGTCGGTGACTGTACCAAAAAATGGCGGACCGATAGGTGAAAAAATACCGAAAATTTCCTTTAGACCAATTGAATATTTACTAAATTAATTTATAAGCGAATTTACGTTTCTTATCTCTTTAAGCACAGTCTTACAATTATACCGTTTACGGCCTTCTTTATTTTTTGAACACCTGTTGTTTTTGAGATAATGGTGAATGTATCAGAAAAAATATCGAAAATACCTCAAACCCAATCTAGTATCAACTTACGGCAGTCAATAAAAATTTCTTAAATTGCTTATTTCTTAAATAAAAGTTTAAGAGTAACTCAATTTAAAATCATTCCTCTTAGGACCTTTTTTTTTATTAGATCTTATTTTGTTTATGAGCTAGTGGTGACTGTACCAGAGAAGATATCCGATCGATAGGCCAAAGTGTCTAAAAATATCGAAAATAATCGAAGTAGTCGAATTTATCAAATCTATCTAATCTATTTGTACATTTTATTTAACAATTTTGGGATGATCAAATCTGTTTGTAATTATTAAATTTTAAAAAAGATTCCGTTCTACATGAGTTTATTTTTTTAATTTTTGAAGTTCAATTTCTGTGTGAGTCTTGAGTGTAATATGAATTAGTTAGTATTAAAAAATATAACCTTTAAGCATTTTAGCACTTAATTTTAAACTTTTTAAACACAAAATCTATATTTATTTTATTGTTAGTCCTGTAATATTGTATATACTTGTTAAAATATTTCAAAATAAAGAAGTAGGAAGGTACAAGACTCTTCAAGATAGAAATCGCCTGTACTTCTCCTCAAAATGGAACCCCTTACATGTCTTGTAAGGCTTTTAGCCAAAAGAATGTAAAGGTCTTGAAGAAGAAGGAAGAAGGTCTTGCGGTAAGAAGGGCCCGACCTGACTCACTCATTGAACTTAGGGTCGAACCAGTCGGTTAGTCATATTCCTGTGACTAAGTGGACTCTCCCCCTACGAGAAGTGCCTGGGAGAGGAAGGAGACCCTACCTAAGCCCACCTAAATTGCAATGGCTGCCGGCGGGAATGCATCAGTGAACACACACAACGCCGACACAGTGGAAATAATAAAATAAATGGAATACAAAAAATAATACCCCTCGCTCAGTGTTTGCCATTTGATTGTCATGACCAACTTTTCACTGCCGACGTCGATGGCGATGGCGATGTTGCAGCCGCTAATATGCAACAACATGCAACAACTGTTTGCAAATTGCACGACAAAGCGAAAACTGGGAAAATAGTTAAGTAATTTGCAGTGGAAAGCAGTTTGGAGAAATTCGTTTTTCTTGCTCTTTGCTAGAGATGTGGCGGCTGTTGCTGCTGCTGCTCTTGCTGTTGCAGTTGCATCTCGTGGCTGTTGTTGTTGCTGTTGCAGTGTGGCACACATAATGCTGCCACGTTGCCGCGATCCACATCCGTTTTGAGTTGCTGTTGCCGCATTAGAAAGTTGCAACTGCAACTGTCATGGGCCGCTGCCTGCTGCAGCTTTTCTTTTTTCCCACTCGCCGAATTGGGGCTAACAGCGCTGTGTGTGTGTTTGCACTGTGCAACGTGTAATGAGTTTTGACCTCATAAAATCTTTTGGCGAATTTTCCTTTGGCATTTTCTCTTCTCGAAAATACTTTGCATTCGGCCGAGGGAAATTTGAGTAGCAGAAAGGAGAAACTTATCGGTGTGCGGTCACCACCTGAGTGTTGAATATGATTTAAGAAAGTTCTTGAACGATTATTAATTAATCGAATTTCAATTTGATAATTGAAAAATACTTTTGTTAGGGCCTTGTTTGCCGGGTTCCTAATTCTAAGTAGTTAAAACTTAAAGAGGTCAATCGCATACTTATATTTTCAATTCTTAATATACAAACTTTTGTTACAATTTTCTTTTAATTTATTTTAATTTGACCCTGATTAATAATTCTGAAAACTATTAAAAAAAATATAATTTATTATTCCAGCTATTCCAGTAACTGACCTACTGTAACTTGATAATTTCATAAGCCATTTGATAAGGGCCATTATGTGACACCTTTTACTATCGCCGATAACATAACAAATTTCATTAGTCATTAAATTTTGACAGATAATGGTCGAAATGTGGTCATTCCTAATTATTATCGAATCTTTTTTATGGTACCAAGTACCATGTGTATATGACTCACAATTATAGGGACAAACTACAATTTATTAAAAACCAAAAGTGGATTTTCCCCTAATTAACTGCATGCAAGAAAAATATGAGGCTAATTTTTAAAAATATTTCCAAAATTTTAGGCTTGTTGTTAAGCTTTTTAAATATAGTTGGATCTTAAGTAAGTATACTACCTCTTTTATGTTTACATTTTTATATTTAAATATATTAAAGATGTTATATACATAAGTATAGTTAGGTTAAAAATTGGAAAAAAATAGAGTAGTTAAATATTAAGAAATATATAAAAAAGGGTTCATCTTTTATTAGCTTTTATTTATTACTTATACTAAATATTGAAATGATAAAAATATTTTTGAACCCTTAAAATAAATGGCGATGACTTCCACTTTTATAATTATTATATATTCTTTCTTTTTAAGTCAAATATTTCTATATTCACGATTTTTAATCATAGCCTGGTTCAAAATGAGCCTTTTATTTATGTTTTTATTACCTCCATAGCTTATATTATCCTATACTTGCAAAACTTTAATATTACCACATATCTTCCTTTATTTCATCAGCCGCAATTGACCTCGAACAACCTTTTATTCGCTTAACTTTATTCCCTTTTAAAATCCGAAAGCCCCAGCTAAGCCGCCATTTGAAAATCTATTTACGGCCCACGCCTAGAAATCAAATCCTGTCACATTAATACTTATCTCGAAACAAATGTAATTTAAGTGTGATTACGGTTGCTCTGTGGGGTCAAGGGGCCATGTGGCTTTGACCGAGCAGCCGCTTGTGTCCTGTGTTCGATGTCCTGTGACCTCGGCGAGTGCATTAAACTGAGGCCGACGCCGCAAGTCCCAGGTCGCAGGTCGCAGTTCTCAGAACGAGTCAACGAACGAAATATCCCCAAAAAAGCCGAGAAATCCTCTAAAAAGTTGCGCCTGTGACTGGGCCAAGAGAGAGAGGAGCAAGAGAGCCTTTCGTAATGCCTGCGACCGGATCCGAGGACCAAGGACCGACGCCAACCGCTGTCATTGCACTCTTCACCCGCCTCCTGCCGCCTCCTGCGACTTCCGTCGACAGCGAAAGCAGAAAACCCAAAGGTTATTATAACAATAAGAAGCAGCCAATGTCTGGGCCCCCACCACCAAGAATCCTGCACGGGACGAGTCTAATAACCTTTCCCTTTCACCGCACAAAATCCAGCAGACGACGCCCACATAAACTATATATACATATAAGTATATATATAACCCACAACGACAGTAAAAGTCATCGGCATCGAGGTTGGGACATCATCTTCCTGCCGCTCCTGCCGGGGCCGCCTTATGTAAGCTCTGCGTCAGGCTAATGAAATTGCCCGACGACTGCTCATTTATTTATACAAATTTTGTTGAAATTCTTTGATGATCGTTTTTGGCATTGTTTAATTAAAAAAGGGGCATGGTTCTAGGAATTACCAAGGCATAGGAAAATGGTTAAATCCTAATCTGGGTTAGTCTGCAAATTTAATTCTGATTTAATCAAGATTTTGGGCCTCTGAATGTTCAGGAATTTTACAATAAAACCATTAAAGAACTCAAAGTAAAATAGAATAATTTAAATGCACACTTTATAAGAAGAAATATTTAAAATAAATAAAAATAAACTAAAATTATGAATAGATAATTATAATAATATTAAATAAATTAAATATTTCTTATTTTGCACTACATTTTAATTGTTAAATATCACTTTAAAATGCCTGTTTTAATTTCTTAGTGTACACGTGTCACTCTTGGGTCCTGTCTAAGGAGTAGCGTGCAGAATAGGGCCAAAAGCCTGGACCATTCAAGCGTAGCGTGCACCTGAGAGAATGAGAACGTGAGCAATAACATCCAGACGGGCAGACAATTATCGAGGGGAGAGAGAGGATAAACAGAGAGAACACTCAAAGGGTGACACTGGCACTGTGGTCACAAAGTGAGCTTTAATTTAATAAATTTAATTAGACTGTGGTGAAATTTTAACAATAAAAGGTAGTGATAGAAAATCAAAACAAAATGTAAATACGATTTAGAATAAAATATTTCGTATTAACAATATGATTTAATTATAATAATTAGCAAGTTAAATATTTAAAAAACCTTTTACTGTTTCTTAAGTAACAATATTAAGTATACGTAATAATATTAAGTATACGCCTAATCGGATATAATTTACTAAGGATATTCTTATTGTTTTCTAATCTTGCATTCAAAAATAAAGAACAACTTTAGTTTCTTCTGGAATATTCCTTTACTTTCTTACTCGCTATAATTTGACCTCTAAACGCTGTACTCCTGCCCACTGTGCCACGGTTGGTCGCGCAGGAATTGCGGCAGACGGCAGCCGGCAGACTGTTGACGCTCGCTGGTAGCTGGTAGCTGGGCTAACTGGGAGTCCGGGAGTCAGGAGTCGGGAGTAGGGTGTCGGGATCGGAATCGGGAGTATGGAGAGTAGTCGACGAAGTCAGCAGGAGAAGGAAGAAGCGTCAGAGTTCCCGGCAAGTGAACGAACTGCGCTTGTTGCGCGTGTGTGTGCGTAAGTGTTGGTGTTGTTGTTGTGTTCGATGGCCATGGACATGGATGTTGTTTCTGGTCCCTCTTTGCCGTCGCCTGTGAGTGTTGTTGTGACTGTATTGTGACTGTGGTTGTGGCTGTGTGCCTGCCCTGCCAAAATGTCATTGCTCGATGGCGACGCCAGCCGAAGACTTAACCTTGAAAAGTTTAACTTCGCAATAAAGGACGAGAGCGAGAGCAAGGCGAGATGCTAGAGGGGGGCTGCAGATGAGGGGGAGAAATAGCGACGCACACGTATTTCATTTTTTTTCGGGGTATGTGTGCAGACGTCTAAGCATGTAGGCCTGTACAGTGAAACCTCTGTAGCTGAGAGCAAGTGGGTTATTAATAAAGCAAAAATTTGTAAGCTTGTAAATTTATTATCAGAGCTTTTATCCTAAAGCCCTTCAACCCTCCTATTTTTTTGTATTTACTTTTTTTAATGTATTATTCTATCAATCTTTATTTTCCTATAAAAGATTTAAAATCGATAGAATTCTGTATGTCTAAAATATTTATATTACCACGATAAACACCAATTGGAAATTCGGTTTAGTTAAGGGGCTGTCCATATATTACGTAATCACCAGTGTGACCGTTTATGGTTTTTTTTACAATGTAAAAAACGATCTCGCTGTTCATAAACGCATTATTTTGTTTAAAATTTAACCTAATTTAGTTTGGCACTATGCTACTGATAAAATTAAATAAAATTCTGAACAAAATAGTTCGTTTATGGACAGCGAGAGCGTTTCTTACATTGTAAAAAATACCATGAACGGTCACACTGGTGATATGGTGGTGGACGTAATATATGAACAGCCCCTAAGATAATATTTTAAGTTAATTAAATAAATTTTGTTTATAGAAAATCATTAATAGAAATCAGGCATAAAATCTGGTAAGAAAATCCTTTAGTTTCCAGAGTTTCTTTTACCGAAGGATCCCTGTATGCATATTTAGTGGCGACTTGTTTTTAAGAACAGTGGTTGACTCATGCTGTGGCTCAGGATATGGCTATATTTATGTATGTACCACATATAGACCACAAAGCCGCCCATGCATATGGGCATTCGATTTCGGGCCAACACAAAAAACCGCTCCAAACGGCCCAGAGATCATCGAAAGATTCGAGAACTTGACGGGAGGCCGATCGCAGGGGCCAAGCGGCGGACTAAGCGTCAAAACATAGCGCAGCATATCAATTGACTTGGCCAAAATAAAAAGAGAAAGCGGGCCCCGTTAAAGAACACGAATGCCAAACAACGGTAAGATGGGGAACATAAGCGGCGTAACATAAAATCCAAAGCCAACGGGCCAACAAAGAAAAGAACGAAACTGGGTCGAGCGACCAAGAGACCGACCGACCGAGCCAGCGAGCAAACGAGCGCATGCAACATGCAACATCCGACATGTTGCCAACCAACATGCAACATGTTGGCCCACGGCGTTCGCTTAGCATTGAACTTGTTCGTTCGCCGTTGACTCTGAAAACTCAACTGTGAATAAATTGCAATTACGGTTGAACTTCAACTTCAGTTGGGGGGCTTTTTGAAATGAAAAATTATAGAAAATTAATATAAAACGGATTTTACAAGGTTTAAATTATATTTTTTGAGATAATACTACTCGATTTAGGACATTTATATTTTATTTTTTGTACCAAAGAAATAACCATTAAATTTAAGATCACACATAATTTTATTTTCTAAAGTTGGAATGAAGAAAATATGACATCCATCCATTTTCTTAACATTTTTAGCTACAAAATTATTTATATTAATTTTCTTGCTGAAAGATCATTATGATAAAATTTTATAATTATCAACCTTCTTGTATTTAAATTGCAAAAAAAGATTGTTATTTGGAATATAAAAAAACCATTACCATAATAAATTAGAACTTAAAAGAGAAAGGAAGGAGATTTTATTAATATTCCTTCAAACAAATTATTGTTTTTCCGTTTAAATTTCAATTCTTAAAAAATTATATTTATTCTAAAGATTTTCTTAAAATTCTCAAAAGCCCCAAAGGCTCCCACAGCTGCTCTCCTTGCGCTCCCTCTCTTTGCTCGCTCTGAGAACATTTCGAGTGCTCTGCCTGCGTCGACGCCAGCTGCGACTGCAACGTCAGCAGCGACGCCGACAGAGCCGGCCTGCAGCCAACAACAATTTTCAGTTTCGATTCGTTTGGTGCTGTGGCAACAACAACAAACAACAACACACCACACACACGTCAGCGGCAACAACAAAAACTGCTCGAAGATTCTAGTGGCGAAAAGTGAAATTTTGTTTGTGGCCAAGAAAACAAAACTTAGCAAAAAACAAAAATAAGAAAGAAAGGGGAAAAAACCCAAACAAAACAAAACAAAGCGCAAGACCGAAAAGATCGAGAATTTCATAACGGCAGCAGCAGGCCGCGCCTTTCGTATTTTTGGTAATTTCTTTTGTAATTTGTGGCGCAATTAATGAAATCGAAATATGCAATTGCTCACATAAGTCCACATGTTTTTTGGTTGCAGAATTTAAAAGAGACGCAAATAACCAGTATATACTATGTACTATATACCCTAGTATAGCGAAATAACCCCGTAAACAACAACAAGCCGCCGGAACAAATACGAAAACACATTAAAACGACGCGATCAAAACAAAAAGCCAAAAATTCGGCCAACAAAATAAGGTAAGCATTAAGGATAGACTTCGTTAATACCCATTAAAAATTGTTTGTAAGAAATATCTTGGTAAGAACAACGGTTTATAAAAAGAAAAGATCGTAAGTAAATCTAATTAAATCTCAAATTAAATAAACCAAAATGTATTATTATTTATTATCCATTAAAAATTGATTTTAATATCCATTTAATATTTTTTTTTGGAAATGATCTTAATCAAATTGTGATCATAAAACCTAATATTCTCTTATAGGGGAGTTTTAACTTCGTCATGAATATCATGATCACTATTAATCAGTAATCCAAGCTATTGATTTGTAGCTAAGTAAGCTTTTAATGATCATGATCACACGGATGTATCAATAATCAACGTTAGAACCTTTAATCAACAATCAGAGCCAACGATCACTAGTAAAAAAAAATAAGAATTAAAGAAAATAATCCTTAAGAGATCATGATCTCAAATGAAGTCATGAATTCATTAAAATCCTCCAGTTAGTGATCAATAAGGTATCAAAGATCAAGATATACCAATAAACTCAGCCAAGAAGTAACTATAAACGATATACCCCACCAATTACAGGATATACCAAACAAGTCGGTTAATTTTCGACTGCGCACTCTCTCTCTCTCTCTTCCCCTTTCTCTCCGCCTCTCTTTCCGGCTTTCTTCCGCTCACGATTACTGTCACGATCACGGGCGTGATAATCACGACACATGTGACTCACGTCGTCGAGGCCTTTTGATAGGCACTCGATTGTTTTGCAGTTTTTGTTTTTTCTCCTCTTTTTTTTTTGGCGCGGCTTGTCTGCGCTTCATTCATAAACTTTAAGGTTTACGCGGTGCTTCAGATAAAAGCGAATCAGCGAGCAAACAAAATACAGAAACTAAATACAGGTGCGTTTTCCCCAGAGAGAGAGAGATGGAGGCGCCATTAGAACGCACTGCAGTTAGCGGGGATTTTTGCGAAATTACGCGGGATTTTAAACGCGGAAGTCATCGCACTCGGGGCAACAATAACAACAAGAGCAACTATCGCCAATAAAAGGAACAAGCGAGCAACAACAAACAGTAATTGCAATTACAACTACGAAGTTGCGTTGGCGGTCACATTGCTCGCTTACACATAAATACAGATATTCGCATTGCAACTGAAAAGTTGTTTCTTTGTTTTACCGTAAACTTACATACATATAAATGTGTATATAAAAAAATATATAAAAAAGTAGCTATATAAAAGTTGCCATATAAATGTTTGTATGTATGTATATAGACACGTAACTTTGTAAAATCATCGTTAACATGGGAGGAGAGATGGGAGCTTTGAAAAACCGAAGCCTAAAATACCCTTCGGGATCAGTTACAGGAGGAATACTTGGGAATTACAAGCTTATTAATGGAATATTAATCCATAGCAGTGATGTCCACACAAATACAATGACATGTGACTTGCATTTGTGTGCGTAAGAGAAAAACGAAGTTGGCTTTGCGCGAGACGTTGCGGTTGCCAGAGCAGTGCAAAGCATTCAAATTTAATTCAAATTCATTCACTGCTCTGGCAACCGCACCACTCTTCCTCTCATTCTCTCTCTTCTCTGTTGCTGCTGCTCACGTCACGTTTACACTGTCTGTGTAGCGGCAGAGAACGGGCAGAGTTTTTACCAACCTCGCGAGGCGGGTGCTTGGACATCACTGATCCATAGACACCTTAAAGATAATTTAGGAATATTTTTGAAGCTTCTCGGCTTCAGAATATATTATATTGTAATACATAATCTAAATGGATCAATGTTTTTGAGCTATTTCATAACTTAAGGATTCACCTATGAAATAGGGCACCTCACAAAAAATGCAGGAAAAAATCTGGACAAAAACCTTATATACATATGTACCTGAATTAATAAATAAAACTTTTTCCATGTAAGTAAATTTACAAGTTAATTAATAAAACCAAGAAACTCTCTTCTAAGTGTATAAAAATTTAACGGATATTTCCACGCACACACCCACAAGAGCGCCACAGACAGGAACAGAGAGATGGAACGAGAAGGAGAATAAATGATGGATGGCTGGCGAGGGGGGGGGACAAACAGGGGGACAGTCAGACTGACAGACAGCAAGTGCAAGTGTTCCACAACACACACTACTACACACATGTCGCGTGTCTGAGTGTGTGTGGGGGTATCAGAATCTTTTATTTCTGCTTTTTTATGCAATCTCCGGTTGTATTTAAAACCAGAATGGCATGTCGCCGAGTCTAGACCATGTATATAGACGTATTTACCATTCAAGACAAGAGTATATAACTTAATTACCCTACACTATATATTTTTTTTCAACTCGAAGAATCCTTTGTAGTGGAGCTGAATAGCTTTTGAGCTAAGCAAATATTATACATGCAAATATATGTACCTGTATCGATGACGAATTTCCGGTTATTCGATTCTTAGGTGGCTGAATCACCTATTTTTAGGGTTTTGCACGAAAAGAACTTATCACTGGAGATCCAAGATGTTAAAAATTATATACCATAATCTCTGAATTCCAAGAATCGTGTAAATTGTACTTTACTGTATGCATAAATCTCAATAATCTGCAAAAGAGCTTAAATTAAAGTCAATGAATAATAACTTGGGACCTCGTTGGCTTTATCCTTCCTGTAAATACACATACTTAACATCGTTATCTTTGTGTTCTTTTGTTTTAAAATCATTGAGGGAAATTCCTTGCAGAATAATGATAAATATAACCGATTTCTCTCTCGAACTTTCAGCGAACTCAAGCACTTCTCAACTTCCATTTGACACTCTAGTATAAATATAAACTATTATTTTCATACGTCAATCAATCGAGCTTTTAAAATCAGATTACGCATGACATTGGAAGGTTATATAATAGCTATGGCTTCGAGCTAAGCAACAGCTTAGTTTTTGGGCTAGAATCATTTCTAGATTAGTAACGAATCCGTGTCGGATTGCCCATTTAAGGTGATGAATATTACGCGAAGTGATTCACGAAAGATTATTCATAGATTACTCAATTAACGTTAATTAGAGGGAAACGTGTATATACATATGTATATATATTCAAATATGTAATCACGAACGGAAAAAATGATGCAATTATTTTATATAGAGCTATATAAAGCGATCAAGTTTGCTTTCCCCCTTTGGCCATCCTTGAACCCAAGCCGTGTGTTATTGTGAAATTAAATCTTATTTTACTCCCTTATCGGTCAGTTGTCTTTTAAATAATGGTTTCGTTATTTTATCAAATTTAGTGGTTTTTCCAGCACACAGAAAGAAACTGAATTTTGTTTTGTTTTTAAAATATAATAAAGTAATTTCAATAACAGAAACCTATCAATATTAAACATAAATTATTCTAAAAATATTACCAAAAAATTCCCAAGTACGAATTCAGAGATAAACTGGTTTATAACATGTTTCAGATGTGGCAAGGCATTCTAATCAAGCTTTAAAGCCAGACATTCCCTTGTAAAATAATAATTTCAATAACGAAAGCCTACCAACATCAAGCTTAAGATATTGCATAAATTGCCTTAAAATTCCCAAGTACGAATTCAGCGATAAACTGTTTTATAACATTCTCTGGAATTGCCGCCACAATGTTAAAAGGTAAAAAAATACAAATTAAAATATTTCCCTTCAAAAACTCTAATAGTTCTTAAAGTTATCAGATTAATTCGTTTAAAAGGGTGTTGTGCACTGAATTAAATCATTTTAATTATAAAAAAAAATAAAAATAATAATAAAAATATATTTTTTGAGCTTGCATCATGTCTATTTGATATTCAAAATAAGCAAATTGAATCTTAATACCTAAATTAATAAGAATCTTTGTTAATTTGATCTTTTATATTAATAAAATTTAAATTTTCTTTACAATTTATAGATATTTTCTATATCTTTATTATGAAATAAGATCAGATTGACTCCTATTCTATGTAAATACTATTTTCTGTGTAGCTTGGGTACTTTAGAGCAGAATGACTCGATACAAATGTTGAAACAAAGGCCACAGCTGACGGCTGCAATTCCCGCCCGTCCGTATGTTTATTTACATACGCATTCATGTACAAATTGGTGGCTTTTATCGGGAGTGATAAGCGGAATGCATTCGTAATCGCCGTACGGCAACAGACCCGGAGTCGGAGCCCCGAACATGCCGAATACGGGAATGGGGAGTGTGTAGGGTGCAGAGTGCGGAGCAACCAACTGTTGGCCATGGGCGATAAGCCTGCACTAAACCCCGCGCACCAAGTCAAATATTGAAACCAACCAGCCGTCACAACAAACCCAAGAATACAATTAATATCAGCAAAAATCTAAAAACATAGCGATCTGGGTATCTTTTTATGATACAAACCTCTCAAAGCTTCTTTAAAATAAGCTGAATACAAGTAATGGTCATAAAAATCGAGACTTAAGCCACTGTTACAGTCATTCTTTAACTTTATATAGAAATCTTAAGTCTACTCTCCAGATTTCCTTATTTATAAAAGATTTATAGATTAAATATAACTAAAACCAATTTTAAATGTAAATAAATATTTGAGAATTTTTCAAAATAAATCATTTTCTTTTGTATTCAAAGAAAGATTACAATTACTTTTCAAATAATGCCCAATATCATCCAGTAACTGCCTAAATTTTTGCCTGAAAGGGGGGCTTGGCCCTTATGAAAAACATGAAATAAACTGGATTATGTCAGATTTGAAAATCGGTTTATTTTAAGTACGAAATACCCTTTCCCAATACGATGCAGCCAGCCAAGAAAAACAGTTGTTTTGCAGGTTAGAGAGACAGTGAGAGGCCGGTGCTGTAACAGGGGAGAGGAACAGAGACGCCAGCACAGCCCCAACGGCAAGAAACGATCTCAAGGACAGAGTGTGTGTGTGTGCGATTGCAATGTTGTGTGGGGTCAGGCAAATACGAATACACACACGCAGCAGGCGATTGTGAATGGCAGAACAGAACCAACAACGGCGAGAACAAAAACAAAACGCTGTCTGCTTGGTAAAAAAATGAATTGAAGTTCTTTTTTTTTTTTTTATAACTCCCCACTCATCGGCTGGGCATCTGAGTGTGTGCGAGTGTGTGTATCTGTTTTGCAAACACTGCGATCGGTAGGTTCAAGGCCAGCGCCTCGAAGGTTCAAAACACTCTCCGTTCCAGACAAAAGGAGTGCTCGCCGCGTATTCATAATCGCTTGCCTGTGTGTGTTTGTGTGTATATACCACGCCCACATGGGCATATGCGAAAGCGAAACTTATCGCCTGTCGCTTCTCCGATTGTCGCTTATGTAATACAATCCTTCATGGGGGTGCCAGTACGAGCAAGAAGAAGAAGACGAGCAACCAAGAGTCGCACTCACACTCAGTCAGAGGGTATATACATTGGGTATTAAGTGATGTAGAAATCAAAATTACCTTCAGCTGGGGTATATTTAAATAAAAAAATATTTTAATAAAAAAATCCCAGTAGATTTGAACAAAAAAATTGTTGCATACTTTTTGACACCATTTCCATGAATTTTAACTTTACAGCAATTTCTGTATTCCTCTGATTAGAATAAAATTCTCACTGCTATACTTTTATAATTATAAAATTAATAATTGCATTCCTTGAGAAACAGTTTTTTTATTCATTATAATCCTTTAATCGTCAGGAAATCAAATTTAATTTAGCTTACTAATTAAAAGGAGGACCCAATTATATTCGATCCTCAGCATGAGTTCCCACTGTACTCTTATGACAAGACAGCATTCTAGATTACATAAAGAACAAGATCGGCGGATCGAGGCGAGCGAGGAATGTGCAGCCCAGAACGCAAAACTCCCTCCCTCTCCACGCCACCCCCTTCCCTCTACCCACTTCGACCCTCGGTCACTGGCCACACACAAACACACACAAAACACATATATTAGCACATTGCGTATGCCATTTTGGCCGTGGGGCTGTGGGAGCGAGTGGGACAAAAGGTCTGCGAGAGCGGACAGAGCAGCCGCCGGCGGCTTCGCAGTCGCAGCGCTGCCCGTAGAGTTAATGCACTCGAAGAGAAGTTCAAGGCTGAACGAATCAGTCGTTGGCTTCACTCGCCTCGCTCGCTCTTTCGGCTGCAGCCCCTACACACACACAGTCGAGTTCAAGGAAATGGGACTAGAGGTTAATGTCATTCACAGATTGCTAATATACATAATTCACCACCAATTTATTTAAACGTCGTAAATCCAGTTCTTAATTTGAGTTCGATTCTATCGTATTGTTAACTTTTAAAGAAAATATTACTATATTTATTTGGAGATTAGGAAAAAGTCAAATCTGTAAGAAATAAATGTTTTTAATAATATTTATAACTTTAACATATTTTACAGCATACTTTTGTGCGTTAAACCAAGACATTTCAGAGTGAAATCGTCAATTCCTAATATTTTCAAAAATAATTATCCTAAAAGTTATTGAAATTAGTTTTGATTGATAAAAAGAAATATTGATCCGTGTATACAAAACTAAAATATGTATCATGAAAATAATATACTGTTGTAATTGCATTATATATATTTTATAAAAACATACTCATTTATTTATTACAATAACTTGTTTAATTAGTCACACAAAGAAAATAAATCTCTTGCATATTTTAGGTTATATTCCCTTGCCCCCTGCTGTATGCGTGTGCTTGCGAGTGGGTATTCCAATAAGATCATTTCGGTGGCGGAGCAGCGAAATAAAAACAAAAATGATACTCGCATTATTGTTGTATAAATAAGCACAGCGCCCAGTCTGTGTGCATTTATAAAAAAAAAATGCGCAGCTGGGGTAGTCGCATTTTCCTCCGCCCCGTCTTCCTTCCCTTCTCCTTTCTCCCCGTGTTTGTTTTCTTCCTCTTCTTCTATGTAAAGTATGCAGGCTAATGTAATATGTAAGTCCGTGTATGTGTAGGCCCATAAAGTATGGCGATAGTAAAACAGTTGAGATATTTATGCATACTTACAATTAAATTGATATGTATATGTACACATGACAGCGAGTAGCCCTCTCTGTCTCCCACTCTCCTTCTGGTGCGTAAACAGGCTTAAGTGGGGAATAAGTGCATATTATCACACATGACATGACATCCGTGGAGTCAGATTGGGCTGGTCTCTGGAAATATATAACCAAGAAAAACTGTACACTTCGGTAGATTTTAATATTGATGAGGGAGGAAAAGTTTCAGATCGATTCCTTAAGAATTAATATAAAATAAATTAAACTAGAACTTAATACATTTGGAAAACTTGCATTTTTAAATGAAATCATTAAAGAAACCGTTTACGGCTTGGTTAAATAATTTTTTGAGTTTAAATAATACGTTTTAGGTCAAACCCTTAAAGTAATTTCACCTCATGAAAAATATTACCAGCTTACGTCACACCAGAACAGGTTTTCTGTTAAATACGAAAATATTTTGTTTAAATGTCGTAAATTGCGAAATACTTTTACGTCACACTACAAATAATTCTCGGGTCAAATTACGTAACTGGATTCCAGAATTTAGGGAAACACTTGAAATAGCCATTAAGGCCATAATTTGTATATTTATATATGTAACTTAGTGTTGGGATTTTAATGACTAATTTTAAACTCTGTATACAAATAGAAAGCACTATTGACACTTACATTTAAATATTTATAATGTACGAGACTTATTGGCAATTTCATTAATTATATCCGACATTTGAAGAGCCAGCCTAATGGAAATTTATGAGTTGCCAGTTCACTACGTATGCAAATTGGCCAACGAGAATGATGTAAATTCTACTAACGATTTGCAATCTTCGGCTGAGACACAGACAGACACAGGCAGTTTCCATAGAAGCAATTTCCGTTTTCCTCATTTTATTTCGTATTCCCGCTTTCCACCTTTTGACAGCTCTTTTTTTTCAGCAAAATGACATCACATGCATTTCCCATTAGTCAGCGAAAAATGGCTAATTAAGCGAAGATGAGTGGGACAAAAATTCTCGGAAGAACTTTTGCATAATCGAATTTTGGGAGGGGGAACACAACGATTATTAGGACTGCGATAAGGTTCAAGCGTGTTGCAAGCAGAGTTCAAGTTTCTTTCGTCAGCGAGAGAGGCAGAGAGAGGAAAGAGAGCTTTTATGACTCGTATTATTCGTTTTGTTGGTTTTTGTGTCTGCAACTGCTGCGCAAATTGCTTAACAGCCGAGCGAAAGAGCGAGATATGACCAATCAACCTACTTAGGGGGGCTTGGGGGCAGGCCCGATGCCTGCTGCTTGCTGCTGGCTGTTGGCGCTCTAAATTTAGCATTTCTGAAGAAGAATTCTTCTTGTGCTGCGCCGTTGGCATTTTGCTGCTATAAAAGGGATAATACGAATACTGCCTACTTGACACATGTACGTATATACATACAGCTACACATACAATATATTTGTATGTGTGTGCGATGCCATCCTCCGCTGACGTGCATTTCGTTTTCATTCTTATTCCTCGTTTATTTCGTAATAATCGCAACATCCGCTGGCTCGGGACTTGCGACTTGGGTTGGGTCCTCCTCCTCCTCCTCCTACTCGTCTCTTTTTTTTCTGAGTTCTCCCTTTGTTGGCAGAACGATCTCAGCGGCCCCTCTTGTCTTCTTTGTCCGACGTTCTTCTGGTTTCTTCATCGCCTGTCTTCTCGGTGTTTGTATGTGTGTGTGTGTGTGTGCCTTTTTTTTATCACTGTTGCATTATATAATTGTGATTTACGCTGACAGTTTTATATAACCCATGGGGCGTATGCTCTATGTACTTAATTATAACACGCATTACGTATACGCAGGGCATGCTTTTGATTGTTTAATTAGGTTTATCAGGGGAGCATTTTTGGGAGTATTTGTGAAAGGATTAAGAAAAGCCTTTAATTTTAAAGCAAATTATATTAATTTATGAATAGGGGCTGTCAGTGTGACCGTTTATGGTAATTTTACAATGTAAAAAACGCTCTCGCTGTCCATAAACGCATTATTTTGCTTAAAACTTAACTTTATTTAGTTCGGCACTATGCTACTAATAAATTAAATAAAATTCTGAACAAAATATTTCGTTTATGGACAGCGAGAGCGTCTTTTACATTGTGAGAAATGTCAAAAACGGTCACACTGGTGATTACGTATTATATGGACAGCCCCATAAAGCTTTAAATGTACTTTTGATTTACATTAAATAGTGCTAAAAAGGGTATATATGCTTTATCAGGTTTATTTCTGATTAATTGCTTTATTTCTGATAAGATTAACTTATTTTTCATTATAAATACATTAAAGTTCTACTCATCAAGATATATTTTTGATTTCCTATTATTTTTTTCCAAGAAATTCCCGAAGGCAGCTTAAAACTACTTCAGTAAAGTTATCATATATATCAATTTTCCCCCCTCAATATAGTTCTCAAATCAATTTGTTACCATTCCTCAGGGTTCCGCGTAAGTTTTCGCTGCAAATTTGCAACCAGGGCAAGCACGACATTTATCTTAATTGAAGATCGCGCGAAAGTCTAAGTGCAAATAAGCGGTTAGAGTTTTCTATTTGGCAACAACAATGATAGCAGCAGCAGCAGCAGCGGTAACTGTGGCGGTACTAGCCACAACAACTTGGCCATGGCCAAGAGGAAAGCAATTTGGAAAGTTGTAACTTGCCCGAATGCATAATTCATTGGGTTCGACATCGGTACAGGTATGAGCAGTACTCTCCGTAGTACAGTTGACACATTCGTAGACAAAAAGCATTAACAATTGCAAATGTTCGTCCAAAAGAATCCATAAAGAGCCCGAGGCCCAAAAGATTTGTGAGTGCACTCTGCAAAATGACACTTGGATAATATTTAAATTTACAAATATAAATGGGTATTTCTGATACAAGATTTACTATGGTTTTTGGAGAAATCGATCACATTTCAAGAGATGTTTTTTAAGGAAACAAATCTTTACCCATTTAATAGTTTAAAGAAAGTCTAGGTTTCTTCTTAAATTATATTTAAAGTTCTCCAATTCTAACGATTATATTGAAGTGAATTCCTTTATATATAAAGAAAATCATATATTTCTTAATCTTAAAAGCGAAAAATCTGCCCCATAAACTTCCAGAATTTAATTTAATCTTTATTTATAAGTTTATATTGTCCAGTATAGTTTTTTAAATTAAAAGAATTACATCTAGCCATTTAAGAAGTGAATTCCTTCATAAATAAAGAAAATCATATATTTCTTAATCTTAAAAGCGTAAAATCTGACCCTTAAATTCCTAGAATTTAATTTAATCTTTATTAATAACTTATATGTTGTCCAGTATAGTTTTTTAAATTAAAAGAATTACTTCTGGCATTTAAGAGTTCTGCCTTTTATGTTTTGTTAAAGAACATATATTCTTTAAATTTTCTAAATATTTTGGAGTATTTTTTTGTAGTGTGTGAAAGCAGCAGCAGCTAAAGAAGTTGTCAAATGAGCAACAAATGAAGCGCATTGTGCAAAACTTTTACTCTGTCGGTGGCCCCACTCATATTTGTTTAGTTATTTGCAATACCCTACAGAAGAAGGTATTTTTGCAATGTATCGTATAACAAAAATACGATAAAAGATTTAGTAGATAACGGAAAAATACAAAATCGAGACAGAAGATTTAACCAGGAAAAGTATAAGTTTTCTAAGAAAATCTATCTCTTAATACTCCTATTTATCTTACGATGCCTTCCTAGCCCCTAGTAAACAAGTGTATTAGTTTCTTCGATCTCCCAAGCCTTAAAGTTTTCCCTCTAAACTTATTTTCGAGCTTGGGCTTAACTTTTGTCCATGGTCATTGACATCTGGACATGGACTTGAACATGAACATGGGGCCACAATGCGAGGTTGGCTTCTGCCAGAAGAAGCTCGCCAGCTAGCTGGCAAGAAGCAGAAGCTGAAGAAAGAAAATTAATTAAACAATCAATTGGCGTAACACTTTCTCTTCTTGAACAATAAAAATAAAAATAGTAAAAGATTTTTATGTGGCTCGCTTGGCGCTGTTCGTGGTTGGCCGTCTTTAATGAGCCGCGGCGGGCGCGAGGCGTGAGTGAACGTTCTAAACCGGTGTATAAGCCAGGCCAACAAGAAGGTAGACCACGACATGATGCACTGGGAGAAATATGAAACAAATTTTACGTACATAATAATATTTTGCAATGGAAAAATGATCTGTCACTAAATCAGTGTAAGTTTGATTTATTTAAAAGGAATAAGGTTTTGTAGCTGTTAAAAGGATTTGAAATCTACAAGATTAGAACTAGTTTTAACAATAAAAAATTGAATTTATAAATTAAATAATTTTCTAAATGTTGATCCAAAGACTTTCAATATTATATTTATTCCCTTTAAATCTTCTCTATGCTTTTCTCTCCGTGCACCCACGAAGTTTTCACCCATCTGGAGTTGAAGAAATGTAGAACAGTGCAAAAGAGAGTGGAGCGGCGGCGGGAGCAAGCAGTGCAGCATGTTTGAGACGAACCTGCATGAAAGCCGGCCACTAGGTGAGCAGACCAACTGAGCGCGGCTTCCAGGGCTTCCTCTCTCCGAAGAGAGTTCCAGCGAGAGAGAGCAACCGGTTTCTTGTGCTCTGAATTTGGAATTCGGTTTGTGTGTTGCGAGTGAAGTTCGAAGAAGTTGTGTGGTGGGGGCAGAGGGGCCCACCGAAAGGGGGAGTGCCAGGGGGGCAGTGGAGTAAGCGATGACGCAGCTTGTTACGTTCTTTTGCTGATCTTGCCTCCTCCATCTCCAAACAAGGAGAGCAAGCGAGACGGCGAGTCGGCGAGAGAGTAAGAGGGGCTAACACAAATCCGTTATTTGACCCAATTCTAAACTGGAAACGAACGAAAATGAACACCGAAAAAAATATGAATACTTTGTAAGAATCGAATTGAAAAGGTTCTTTTTAAACGGGATCAACAAAATAGTGAAAGTATTGGAACTGTAAACTGATTTTGATTAATGCAAAATAATAATCAGAATTAATTTTGTAGTCAGCATTAAAAGTGAGTCAGATTCTTCTAAAGAATAGGAACTGGATAAAGGGTAACTTATCAGAAAACTATTTTAAATATTTAAATATTGATTTTGTAGCATTAATCTAAACTTAATCTCAACTTGGAGATGTACATATGTATGTATATGGAAAACACATTGCTATTCTTTTATAAAAAACTGCATAACTAAAATTTATATTTTCTTAAAATTTAAATAACGATATTTCTTCTAAGTATTTTTAAAAAAAAGTGATTTATAAGAACTAAGTTTTCTTCAGTGCATTGAGTCCCAAAAGAAGTTGCATCGAGAACAGCACTCGCTTGTGTTTGTGTGAGTGCTCCGAGTGCTTGAGTGTTTGTGGGTCTTGCGTGAAAGTTTCATAATTACATGACAGTGTCTCCAGTCTTCGTTCCCTTCTTTTCCTTCTTTTCCAACATTTTGTTGGTTAATATCGCTGCCTCGGCCTCTGCCAACGTCGTGGCCCACTTCTGCGGAGAAAGTAAGAACGCTGTGCTCACCGCTCCGTGCTTTCTTCATTATCATTCTTCGTGTAATTGATTACATAAGACAAAGGGGGCCAGAAAGAGAGGTGCACACAGCACACGAATCATTTTCGAATGCTGTGCGCTCTTACGGTGTTTTACTTTTCGGTTCTTCGGCTTTTTGGGGGGTTCTCAATCGTCTGCTGGGGGCCTAACGGTACTGTGGCCTAATATTGTAACACACTCGTTTGTGCCTCTAATAATGTCGTTTACCCAATTCCAAAAACTTGTTTAGTTAGCGTTTCGTGTTCTGCCGTAGCATTCTTCTTCCCTTTCTTGCCCTTCTTCTGCGTTCTGCCGTTCTTCCCTTTCCCTGCTGCGTTTATTGCTAGCCGCGCTTTGTCGACCATTTTCACTGACTTTGGTGTGTGTCTTTCGGTTTCTTCTTAGCCTGGAAATTTTTTGGGTAGGTGGCGTTACATAATTGCTCATCGGCTGTTTTTTTTCGGGCCTTTTTTTGGGTTAACTTTTACGGTTGGTAATTTGGGAAGAATGTTCGGGTTGTGTATTGTAGGAAGAAGAGTCTTTTAAGAACTTGTAAGATAATGCTAATGCGATGGGCTTAAGTCATTAATGGTCGAATTAACTTTGGTGTCAAGTAAGTAAAGCTTTAAAGATGCAATCTAACATAGAAAGCATTCTTTGAAACGATTTTAGAACAAGAAGAGACCTATTTTTTCGTATTGGAATATATTTTAAAGCTAAGTTAGTTTAGGTAAGTTTAGCCATGGATTAGTATCATTAAGAAGTATAAGTAGAGGATATTACGTGATTCTAGAGCCATTATTAGTTCTTTACACCCAAACGACGTAAACCAAGCGCTTAAAGCAAGTATTAAACACTCAAAAACTCAAGATCAAGCTTTTCAATAAATAAATAAACCCCAAAAGAATGATATTACCAAATCTACCTAGGAGTTTTTTACGATCTACGATCACTTAACAAGCGATCATTACAGGTTTCTAATCCGCCACGATCTCCGGTATTCATTGAAGCCTGACTTTCTCCGTGCGAGAAGATTCTCCGCATTTCTCCGTAATGCACTAATTGCTCGGCGTAACGCTTAAATTTCTTTACCCCACAAAGTGCGATCGACAGGTTGACAAAAGCTAAGCTCTACCGAAAGGTTTTCCCAATTAGAAAGACTTGTATTTGACGACCAACTGGCATTATGTGAAATTCTAATAATTTCATTACGAAAAAGAAAAAAAAGAAAGCAACACAATTGTTGTTGGCGCAGCTGCAGCGCTGCCAACGCCTGCGCCGCCGCGTGCATTGACTTTCCCATTCTGCGTATGTATTTGCTTTCATTATTCTAATTTCGTTAACCAAAAACGAAGAAAATAACACTACAACAGCCCCAAGAAATTGTTTATCAACGGCGCCGAGTAAATAAATGAAAACAAACTCATAAATGAAATCAAGTTGAATGCACACGCACACACACACACTTGCGAGCGTATAACAAAAATTATAAAATTTTATTATATGACGAATTTCTTTCGGATACTTAACAACAACGCAAAAGTTGCACGATAAAAAGAAAGCAGAAAGCGTCCGCAGACCCAGACACAGACGTTTCTACATGTGACGCGTGAGTTCTGCAAAAAAGACGCAGTGCAAAAAAGAAGACGAGAGCCCGAGCCCTCTCTCTCTCTCCCATTTTCAATCTGTCGATCTGCTCCCCTTACCGCTTGCACTCTCTTTTTTGGGGGGACTCACTCTCTCTCTCTCACTTTATCTCCCTCTCTTTGGGGAGCTTTTTTTGGCTTTGCAATCGATCATTGAACTTTGGTTGTGAAAACTAGAGCAAGACCCAAATTTCTTCACCAACTTTTGTTGCCTCTCTGTGCATCACAAACACACAGGACTGGTGGGGTCAAGAGAATAGTCATTATTTTTAAATTTTTATCGGAAGAAAGTATAATATTTTCTAAACTCTTATTTTTTTCGAAATTATATAACATTCTGGGTTTCTTATTTGAAGACTCAAATCAAAAGATCACTGAGTTGTTGAAAAAATATTCACATTTAGTATAAAACTTATACTAACTAGTATTAAAAATATACTAAAGAAAAATACTACAAAGTATTACTTTTATACTATATGGTATACAATTTATAACGTCGAAAGTATACAATTAATAAGCTTCTTATTAAAAAATGTTTAATACCTGAAAGTATAGAATTCATGTAACAATTGTATAGATTCTATGAGGATTTTTTGTTTTGTGTAATGATTATACTTATTTATAAATGATTTTGTTTTAAAAATTTTTTCTCAGCCTTTTGAGTTTTGTGATTTAATTTTAATTACGTGTTAAAAAAAAAACCTTTAGTATTATTTTTTTGTCCTCCACTGTACAACACATGTGTGCGTTATCAGCTTCTCTCTGCGGCTCCCACTCGGCTCCCAATGGCTTTCTTTCTTTCTTTCCTTCTTGCTGGCTTGTTTGTTGGCTATTACCGCTTATGTTAAGTGATTTCTCAAGTGCTTTGTCTTGCGGCCAGTAATGAAACCAAGAAAAGGCCAAATGGATTTCTTAGCCGTTCTGATAAGGGTCGTAAATACGGGCACACACACAGGCATGTGTAGGTGCTAATGTGTCACAAGGTGAAACGCAATAGACTCCCCAAATCAAATTAAGTTTTTATAATCTGTGAATCATACGAAATGGTGCAAACTAACTGCGTTTCATAATCGAGTATATTTGTCTATCATTTATGATATGTGGATGGGGAGAAATCATATCGCGTATACTTGGTAAGCTATTGGGAAAGTAAACAATGGGTTTTATCAATGTAACACTTGCAGTTCTGTACAATATCAAAGAGTTTCCATTGTTTAAAGAAAGAATATGATATGATTACGATTTAATTGATAATTCTTAAAGGGCTTTAAGCAATCATTAAGTAAATATTGTGTAGAAATTGTTTAAATAAAAATTAATTGCTTAACAGCTGCAAGTGTAGACGTAAATGCAGGTTCTTGGAATATCCACCTATATTTGTTTAATTTTTTGGAATACCTAACAGCTCGTTAAGTCGAAAAATATAAATACAAATATAGCAAACAATGAAAAGATTTATATTTTGTTTGTTTTTATTATTTTATTGAATTTCGATTTATAATTAAAAGGTTTAAATTTTCGAATTTTACTCTAAAATAAAACTAATCTCTTTAATTAATTAAATATTGCAATAACCTTATTATATTGAAGTTTTTAAATATTAAAGACTGCACTTATAGGCATTATTTGTGCGTGTCAGTAGCTTGTGATTAATATTACTCAATATTTTTTAGCAGATCATACCTTCTTAAACTCGTATAAAGGGTCATTAGGATCCCTGTAAACCTAATATATTTAACACATGTCTCCCTTATTATCGCTTGGTATTAACTGTTAAAGAAAGTCCCAAAATTAGTTGGGTTCTGCATAATAAGCGGGGAGCCACCGTTATCGTGTGTACAAAATTTCGGTTTCGTTTGCCGCTTAGAACGGACTGATATATGTATACTCTGGCGTATCAAAAGTTGGTTTTTTGGGGGCGGGGATTACCCTGGTTACCCAGCAGGGCCTTTCACATGAGTGTGCGAGACTTTTCGATGCCCGGTGCCCGATGTTCGGTGTGTGAAAGTTGTAAGCTCCGCGAGAAGAGAGCCAACTTACTGTTTCTGTTGCCGTTGCTGCCGTGGTTCACGTTTTTTCTGCCGCTTCCGAGATTTTCGAGGGCGGAGGAAGCGTGCGTGCGAGCGAGAGGGCCCGACTGCGTGTGCGTCTGCGGGAAGTTCATTCACATTTGCACTCATTACGCGGCCAACGTTGGCGTCGACGTCGACGCAGCGTTCGTCGCGGCTGCCCCCGCACTGAAATCTAGAAATTAACGCTGACCAAATGCAAGGCGCCATCTGCCGGTCACTTTTGGGAGATTTTCGGGGGCGGGTTGTCATTAAAAAGGTAGAATTTATAATTATTTAATTGGAAATATTATAAATTGGCTAAAAGGGCGAGCATAATTTTATTAATTAGAGTCTAAAGGGCTTTACTGCTTTTTTAATCTCTTTATTTAAAGAACAGACATAACTGCACTATAATTGAGTTTTAATTTAATTGGAGAAAGTGAAAAAAATATGTATAGTTCTTTGTATTTTTTATTTAAGTCAAACATTTATTTAAATTTATTTTGCACCTTTTCTAGATAAAAGAAAGCAGTACTTTTCCATTGAATAATTTCCAGGAAATATTGCGCAGCCAAATAATGAATCATCATAGGGGTTATCTTAAAGTGCAAAATGTATTATACAAACGTTAATTTGATTTAAATATTTTAAATATTCTATTACGCGTTACACCTTATTATCAGTTTTAAAAGAAATATTTATTTCTTTATAAATAGGAATTATCAATAAAAAGTATATTAAATATCGTTTTCAATGGAAACAAAGGTTTAAACCGAAATATTTAAAATGTTTTTTACAGGCCTTTATATAAATTACTTCTTTTAGAAAGTTATTCCAAGAATAGGGTTTATTACCTTATCATTTAGGTGAGTTTTTACCTGTAAGACTTGTTAAATTTTTGTTCAGAATATAAAAGATTAATAGCAACAGTTTCCTTAATAATTAATTCTACATTTTCTAAAATATAATTCACGATTTAACAAGAACCTCTACCTATTGCAATAGGATCCCCTTTTTTGAGTCTTATAGAAAGAACTCAATTCCACAATTGATAAAGTATAATGTATAATTAACATTTTAATTTCTGCTTAAGCTAGACACCAGACAGTTACTCATTATAAAAACAGGAGTGCCCCCGTTAATGGTTTAACTT
Organism: Drosophila auraria; assembly: GCA_008042615.1. NCBI lineage: Eukaryota > Metazoa > Arthropoda > Insecta > Diptera > Drosophilidae > Drosophila > Drosophila auraria. Next base: position 43,504 of record VNJW01000165.1, read on the forward strand.
GAATCCGTTTGAGTGGGAAAATATGGCAAAATATGGTTATATATTTCCAAATCAATTAAACTGCGACTTGACCCCTGTGCACCCCTAGCCTGCTCCGGGTGACGCTCTGGGGGCCCTAAGCACGCTTCTCATCACGTTGCCGCTTACAGGTGTCCGATTGATTGCCATACACCTGCCTACGTCCCTCCCTCCAAACAATTGTTGCTCTTGGCGTTCGTTCGAATTCGAATTCGTTTGCGATTCGTTTGTGTGTCATGTAATAGGCACAGCGAGTAATGTGACTTTCGAGTGCGCCATGCACCGGTCCCCCGCTCTTATCTGGGTTTTATACAGTGAGAAAAATATAAGTAAGTTGGGTAAAGAATATTTATGAGAATGCTTTTATTAAGATTTTTAATATTTATATGCTTTTTAATGGAAATCCAATGAAAGTTTTACCTAAATACCTTGAAATCTTATTAATACAGCGTTGCCGTCTTAAAATTTTTCAATTATTATGGCAACTCTGTTGTTTCGAAAACATTTTCGAACAAAAAACTGTTATAAACTGTTATAATTAACATTTAAGCTGAAAGTTTTAATCAGATGGCTCTTAAACTGTGAAATAGAACTGGCCAGATCTATTCGTCTGATGATGTTTAGCCAAAATATACAGTGTAAGTGGTCCATCACTATTTCTGATCATGTTTTTAAAACCCTACCAGCTTATAAACATTATTTTGGCATTAAAATATCTAAAATAAATATTTAAACCAAGAACAAATAAAATTTAAATTACCATTTTAAATTTTCTCTCTGTACTCCTCACTTCTGTGGCAACGTGCCTGGGGCCCATATACAATGTTTATCGTTTGAAATGGTGTAAGCACCGCCAAACAACCACCCAGCCGCCCCCCTTTAACCCCTGAGAGACCCCATCAAACGCTCAGTAGGCCAGGCAGCACAGGCAAAGCCAGAAAAGGCAGTCACTCGGAGGAGGTTCGAACCCAGTGTCACGTTTGCCGCTCACGTTTTCCCAGCAGCGCTGCTCGCGTCGCCGCTTCGAACAGGTTGGATGTTGCATCGGGGTCTGTGTGCCAGCGTAACACTTGGGGAAACCTGGCTGGAAAATGTGAGCCGCCGGGTGAGCCCGGTGGACCCCGGTGAGGTGACTCGCCTCAACGACGGGTGACGTCCATCGTTGCTGTGGTAATCACACGGGCCGCCGCTTCCTCACGTTGCACGGCCAGGAGCAGAGGCGGTAATAGACGCAGAACCATTGAGACACTGAAGGAAAAGCGGGAAAACCGGGTGGCCGGAAAATGGTGATGATGCTGTCGCAGTTTGAGGTCAGGTTGGCCAACAGCGTCATGGAAAATGTAGTTCAATAGCGTCATTGTTTGAGGAAATTATGCAGAAACTCTTTCAGGCTAAAGGAATATATTTTTAGTGGGCCTTTCGGTTAAGCTTTATATAAATAAGCATTAGAAACTATTAAAAAACTTATAAGGCGATGCGTAAATAATAAATTTCCGATGAAGAAACTTATAAAAAATATTCTAAATTTATTTTTATAAAATAAAGTACAATCTCTAACAAAGTTTTCTTGCTAAGGTCGAATTGTATAAAAAGAACAGAAGCTCTGTAAGTTTTCAGTCAAAGGTCCTGATAAAAATAGCCAGAAAAGGTTGGAAAAGGCAAAGGAACAAACTTTTCTTTACAAGGAAAAAGGTACATTTTATTTATAAACAAACAAGAAGACAATTAAACTATTTCCAACTGAAAAAGGTGGTTTTCATCTCATATATTCTTAGAGGCTATTTAAGCTAGCTTCTAGATTTGTCCAACTACCAAGGTAATATTATATAAGTTTAGCTACAGTTGAATTCCAGCCAAAGTAAATATTTGTTGACATTTTACAAATGTTAAAAAAGCAAAACAAAAGTTTGCATTTGACAAATAAATAAAAAAACACACACCGAGAGAGCAAAACAAAATCACATTGCGATAATTACATAATGATTGCGACTTGAGACGGGCCTCAGAGCGGCTGTTCAGAACAAAGAACGAGTCCGAATGTAAGTCAGTATTCAATAATAAATTAAAAACAATATTATTTAAATGCAGATTTCATTATACATATGGACCTTCGTATGGCTTATATAAGAGTGTGAGTGTGTTTACCTTTTCAAAGGCACAGACTGATTGCAGACTGAACGTCGCATAAAATATGGAATATTAAAAGAGTCATCCATTAATTAAGAGCTTGATTAGTAACTTGATTCTAAACAATTACTTTGCATTTAATAGCGGCAAATAAATACAAAGAGTATTGTGCTTTAGAGTGCAGTTAACTAGAATTAATAACACGGACTTTCATCGTGTCGTTGCAGGCCTGTTTATCTTCCAAAGTCAAGTGCATTTCGTAGAATTTTCTTTTCCTAAATGACCTATACCAAGATTAGAGACAATAGTCAACAAAAAGGGTCTACTAGAGAGTATCTTTAGGGTTTATTAATACCCTACATTCTAAATTTTAGACAAAAAATGGTTTACAATTCAAAAAACTGAACTAAAAGGCTTTTTACATATTTTATGAAATTTTACTTCCTAGTTTAAACAATTTATATTATATTTTAGAGTTAGAAAGTTACATAACTATGCCTATTTCTGTATCTTCAACCTCATATATTTTACCCCAAATATTGTAGAGCATTTCCCTAGTCGTTCTCTTCACCTTCTAATGCATTCCTGTCAAACGTAAGAATTACATACTTTGACAATTTCAAATACAATTACAGCAGCGGCACAATTTGCTGCGGCTGCGGCTGCGGCTGCGACGGCGAGCACGTTGCCAAGTAACAACAACAAGCTTAAAAATTGAAATCAATGCATTTCAGCCCCCCGTTTCCCTCACTTAACACTGTGCAAACAAAATACTTGCGAAGATTTGCATTTTTCTAGACGAAACCCCCCTGCGAGCACCCCACAAATATATAGAAGGTTGTAATGAAAAAAAATAATGTTATTACTGCAAGGGAGCTAGAGCAATCATATTACAGTGGAACTGCGCTATAAGAAATTATATTTTTAGCTGAACTTTAACTTTTATGCGTAATATTACTTGTTAAGAAAAGTTCGGAATGTTGCTATGCGTATACGTAATATTAATTATGCGCTATTTTGGGGGGTAGGAAATATTACGTATACGCAGAGTATGACGAGAGCTTATGATAATAAAACATTATACTAGTTTTTTAGGGCTAGATTTTGGTTATAGAAGATTGCTTTTAAAATTAGTAAATATAATTTGTATTTAAAAAAAAGTTTTCTTAAAGTTTTCAATATAAATAAAATTTTAAAATGTTTAACGCTAAGAAAAATTATTAATAAGATTTCTTAACCTTACAAAAACTATTTTTAATATGTATATATATATTTATTTCAGTTTTGCCAGCTTAAAAAAAATATAACAAAGTGAATATTGTTTTTTTTTTTCATTTCTTCTTTACACTCTTTATGTTCTGCAGTTTTTCGCCATTTTTTTGTCAAACGTGGTCGAGGCATACACTAGCCGCTTATTATATAATATGTTATTATATATTATAATTTTTAATATATTTTCCAACCCATTACCACCTTTCCCTCTTGCCAAACTCCACTGTATCGAATCGAGGGAATTCTAAATCTGAAAACAATCGCAATAAGTGGGTAAAACGTTAATTTCCATTTGGCTTGCGTAGCCCCCGGACTCGAGTCGCCAACATGTGAGCCGTCGAAAGCCGCTAACCGGGAGCGTTGCACTGCCCGCCGTCGCTGGGCACATTTTCCGACACGTGACGACCGCTCGAGTGTAGAGCGTTCAGCGCTAAGGCTGAGCGGGCAGCGGACAGCGGGCTTAGCGTTCCCCCCACCGTCCAGCGGCGAGTCAGCAGCGGCGCGCGCACGCCTCTCCGCGCAATGAAAATATAAATAGCAATGCAGCCCCTGACTGTTGGTGTATGCAGGGCGGGGGGTGGTTCTTTCTTTAGTTGTTGCTGGAGACGACGACGACGGCGGCTGAGCTGTTTCGTAACACCTTTTAGTGTTACACAGCCGGTCGTCCCGTCCCTCCCGTCGACTGGATTACCTTATGGTTGTGTTGGAGCTGCAATTGCGGGCCATTCAATAGATGAAACACTCTTACAGAGAATTTGATAAGGGCCGCCGCCCGCCACTACGTATATTTGCATACTGATAATAATGGCCGGGATCCGAGACTGGGTCTGGTTCAAAAACGGATGTGACTACGTACGGCTGGGATACACGATTGGTTGGGACACGTGAATCGGGCGGCTCACGTTGATATCTCTCAGTGATCGCGTAATTGGGATTTGCATCAACGATGATCAGTGGAAATCACAGGGAACTCTGCTAGCTCATGATTGAGTTAGCTGGTAATTTGAGTTAATGGTTAACTAGACTGGACTAGTTTGAGAGCTTAAGGAAGCATTAATTAAGAGTATGTTATATGTAGAGTGTGCAGGTCAATTTTAATAATAAGATTAAGGCTTATATTATAAGAGGGTTAATTTAATGTCTTTAAGAAACATGTTCCTGGTTCAAAAAAGCTTTATAAATGATTAAATAGAATGTTAATTAAGTCAGTAAGCTGACTGAAACTACCTTTTACTTTAATATATCAATAAATGTTGCCTTATAAAGGTTAACTTTTTAAAAACAATTTTAATTAAGTTGCATAGCTAAGGATATTGATAAGATAGATAAATATATATTTTAATAATTCCCTAAAAGGTTTACTTAAATAGAGTATTATATTAATAAGCGGCGATTGTCATACTAAGTATGACTTGACCACGTTTGACCAAAAAAATGCCGAAAAACTGCAGAACAGAAAGAGTTTAAAGAAGAAGTAACCAAATATATCCACTTTCACTTTGTATAATTTTTTTCTAGACTTTGGCAGAACTGAAATGAATTTATATATAATAATAAAAGTTTCTGTAAGGTTAGAAATTCTATTATTATTTTTTCGTAATTTTAAATATTTAAATTGTACTTTTATACATTTTTCCTTATCCTAAAATTAAAAAATAAACATTTCCCTTAAGTAATATCTCCGCTATTGCAGCATAAAATATTCCGCGTTTTACATAATAAGGCAATAGTTTTCCTAGTCTCATAATCGAGCTTTTCCATGAAAAGCAAACAAGGAAGGGCAGTAATCTAAAAAAGATACAGCTATGTTTATGTGCTGCACTTTATCAGCCGTTCAGTTCTGTTATTTCTCCTCGATTTCCTCTACATTATTATTTTGTTTTATGGCATTTTTTAATCACTTTTGAGACCGTCGTGTTAATGCGAATTCAATAGAATTCATTCTTTCCCATTGCCCCTGTGCGAGTGTCTTTTCCTCTATTTGTGATTCAGCGTTCGACGACGACGGAACTTACATAATGTGTCCCGACCTTACTTTTTACAAGCAAGAAGAGCAGAAAACGCTCCCCGTTGTGTTTGCCATGTGAAGTGGCATTGTTTGCTTAGCTATTCTGTGTCTTGTTCCTTTGTTTTTAGCTGCAACTAACTTGATAATACGCCTGATAAGCGTATCTCAGCGCCCCAAGTGCTTAATTATGATTTATATAAGTTGGAGAAGCGTTTTGTAATGCAGCCCCAGACAGTTTGGTGGCTGCACAGATATCGACGTGACTCTGGCTATAATTATTTATTTGCCTTGTCGAGTTTACAACGGCAAATATCCAAAGTTTAAATGCCACGTGATCTATCGACGACCCGCCTCCCTCCCACTCTATTGGCTTGCCGAAGTTCACGGGGACTAACTTGATTTTTTAATTGTCTGCTGATTTTGCCAGCCTATTAGTTAGTGCCTATATAGGGAGTTGAGTGTTTAGTCTAGACTCTAGAGGGTAGGGAATTTCTGTGAAAATTCCCTTTTTGAAAAGGGGAATATGCGAAGTGGATTTTAATCTATAATCTTTAATGATCAAGTCAGGGTGTTTTTATTCATCTTAAGTACTTTAAAAAACGTATGAAATATAATACTTAAAGCTATAAAAAACTCATGCAAATTATTTTAAAATATTTCTAGGCCACAAAAGTAATTGTTAAATTTTAATATATTTAAAACTTTATGTTTAGGTGACTTAATATCCTCATTAATTTCTTGGAACTATCTGAGAAATTTATTTTAAAGGTTCTTAATAATATTTAAGAAAACCTTCCCGACACATGCTCAAAAAAATTATTATTTCACTTATATGTATGTATATTTATTTTGTAATACTTAAAAGTGTTTATTCATCAGTATTTTTTTTGTAATTCCATATGGCCACGCTTATTACCATAATTTACTCTTTGCTGACATTTTTATTTATTTATTTTTTTTTTGACAAAACAATCACACAACTGCAACACCATTTATGCATTTCTGATTATATTTAGGAACTTTGGAATGTATGACATTTTTAATACGCTTTTCTGCTTAATTATCATTTAATATAATATTTGTAAAAATTAAATATAAGCTTGGGTATTTAACTACCAAACTTTTATATTATATATTTATATATATGTATAAATATATATATATTTTATATTATATATTAAGGTGATACAATAAATGTTGGGCTCTCCCCATAATTTACCCCGTAGACAGCCCCAAAAAGTATACAATAATTTGTACTAGCTGAGGTTCTAGCTTCCGGGGAGTTTATAAAATGAAGCCTCTATAAGGGTTCTTTATGAAATTAAATATATAACAATAATAAATGTATATTAAAATATTTAATAAAATAAAAATAAATAATGATAAATAAAAGTCTTGGGGACTTTCATTATAAATACTATTTAAATGTTAACTCCCAAAATGTACAATTATTTTGTATTATACCTTTATTTCCTTTAAATCCCCATAATACCGATTATTAAAGTAATGTAAATTTTGAGCTTTTTTTTGTTTTGGTATTTTTTTTCCTTAAATTCAAAATAAAAGTTTGAACATATATATATCTTTGGAAAGGTAATATTCCAAGCTTTAAGATACCATTTTTTAAATTTTGTTTTCTCTTAATCTTATACATTTTATTCGGGTTTGAAGTTGAAACAAATTAACCGAATATTAATGGGATCCACTGTAAGAGGATTATTTCAATATTAACTAAACTATAACCATATAGTTTTAAAAAATTAAATTTAACAAATATCCATTTATTAACGAACTTTAAATTCTTCAAATATATTTTTAGGATTTAGCATACATTAAGCTTTAAAAACTCTATAGTTCCTAAACCACCAATTATATTCCAAGGGTACTCCAAGCTTCGCTTCACAAATAATTCCCTTTTATTCTTGCTAATAATACATTTGTTGTTGTTGCCTTTGTATTTCTCTGAATATTTTGTGTAAGACGCTTGCGTCACCACCAATTCCAATTGGCACACACACACACACGCCGACAAGAACGCAAGCCATGAATCCGAATTGGAATCAGAATCAGAAACAGAATCAGGCTGAAAACTCACGCGGCCCAAGCAAGTCACCTGTGTATTGTGTGTGTGCGAGCGTCAAGAGCGACGCGACGTCGCAACCCCCACCCTACCCACCGCCCCACCTCTGGCCAAATCACGTTCTAGTTTCGAATGTGCAGCTCAAAACGATTTCAGATTGCGCGCTCGCTGATTACTCAACAACGGCAATGTGATCGCATGCACCGGGTTCGAACCTCGAACCGAGTTCGACGTGTGTCTCCCAGTTGGGAAATTTCACTTTTACCCGCCCGCTTCGAACGAGTCTCGTCGAACACGTTCGATGGCAACGAGTAGTCGCGTGTAGCGGATGCGTGCAACTCAACGTGACCGTCGAGCAGCGAGCTGCGAGCAGCACAGCGCAGTTCGGCGGAGAAATGCTTTTACAAATCCAAAGCGACTTTACAAACTCAATTGCGATTCGGCGTTCTATCGAAGCGGTTGTGCCAGCGCTCGCAAACACAGATACAAGATATATACAAAGCAAAATCCGATCGGCGAGATAAGAAGAGTTCCGTTTGTTCGTTCGTTTCGAGAATTTCGTTTAAAAGCATTTCGGCCAAGTGCACTAACCGCAGAATCGGCGCGCTAGCCAACAAAGCCACAAGAACCATTAGAAGAAAGTCTCCCAAAAAATAAAAAAAAAAAAAAGAGAGAACAAAAGTGTGATTCTAAAAAGTGATTTAATATCCAAGTTGAAAAATATAAAATACATTTCGCGTCATAAACGTCATGCCAAAAGCGTAAAAATAAACATTATGTCGATTGTCTGCACGCTGGAGCAAAAAGTGAACTTTTTCAAGGCGGCTGCAACGACCAAGAATCTGTTGATACTCAAGAACAGTACGGATACCAATTACCAGGATAACACCAGCAACAACAGCAACAACAACAGCAGCAGCAGCAACAACAAGCATATACAATGTAGGTGCCACAAGACAACAGTTAATAATCCGGTGTCCAAGAACAATAATACAAGCAACACGCCGAAAGTTTGCAACGCAAAACAAAATGACCAAAAAAAGCAAGGGGGGGGTCCGCTTAGTCACTTTGTTTTTGTGAATTTTGTCAAGACGCGCGAGACTGCAGCGCTGCTTGGCTCTCTGCCTCCCTCGCTCGCTTAGGGGTTGCCGGCAGCTGCGCGGCCAGCGTCGACGCCGGCAGAGTCTGGCCGGAGTGCAAGTGTGTGTGTTTGAGCACATTGAACTGTAAATGCCAATTCGATGGTCACGGTGAGGGTGAGAGACAGGGAGAATGAGTGAGAGAGCGCGAAGAGTGGGGGAGAAGAACTCGACGGAGGGCCCCCACAAAAATCTGCGACGTGCGATTTCTTGTTTACGTTGCGTCTTTGTGTCTGTGTCGGTTCTACGTTCTTTGTCGCCCCCCTCTAATTCTCGCTCTCTCCTGCTCGCTGATTCTTGCATCATTGGCCGTAATCATTGTGTAAATGCTTGCGCTAAAAACGAAAGCAAATGCTCGCCGATGGGGGGCGTGGGGCAAGGGCAAAGGCAAGGGCAAGGACCATCGAACAAAGAGAGTTCTCTGTGTGTGTGTGTGAGCGTGGGCCAGACAAGATCGCATTAGACATTAACGGGACTCCACAACTAGAGTGGACCTGCTTTTTCTGGACAATTCGATAAGGCAACTATTTGCCATGTGTGACACGACGCGAGATAAGAGCGTTTATTGAAAGAAATGCCATAAAAACAGTGATAAGTGATAAGAATTGTTATGGTGGCAGGAAAAGAGATATTTCGGGGCAATCTTCGATTGCGATTTGGGAGCAAGGTCTTATTTGTTTATTATTATTTTGTAGTTGCCAAAAAAAAAGCGAAGTCCAAAAACCATTGCCTGCCTCTAGGCGTAGGAAATGAGTCGCAAAACAAATTGGGGATTAGTCATTAATTTACCAAAAAGATGTACCCAGAAGATCTATTTAATTATTAAAGAAAATTGCTAAAATGGAAGAAACAAATATAAGAGGAATATTTGTGGAAAAGCAAAAAATGTAAAGAAATGAATGATTCACAAAGTAGCTTGAAAAAGTAAAGAATTTACGGAAAAAAGGAAATAATAAACGATAAATTGGGCCACTCTAATAAAACCTAATCATTAAAAATTTTATTTATGGTCTTTAAAGAGCTCAATTTAATTTTATAAGGGGAAAATCGTGATAAAAATAAATAAAATAAATAAATAAAATAAATAAAAATAAATACTAGAATTTATTTTAGAAAATTAAAGAAGAAAAAAAAGGAAAAAAAGGAAGAAAAAATTTGTGAGAAATTTTAATTTTAGAGTAATAAAAATGTTAAATTAACTAAATAAAGTTAATAAATCCGACAGATAAAAACTTTTTAAAAATTTAATACAAAAAACATGGAAACTTATACAAAAAAAAAAAAATATAAATAAAAATATGATAATATTTAATATAAAACATGTAAATACTTATGAAATCCTATTTTTAAATTATTGAAGATTATTTATAGCTTAAAACCTAATGAATTTCTTAAAAATTACATTTTTAAGATGGCTTTAGAAACCAAAAACCTCATTTAAAATTAAAAAAAACAAAAAAAAAATGTATTATATTATGAATTTTCAGAATCCAAAAAACGTTAACTAACCATTATATATTTCCTATATTTACAGTTAACCGCCTTCAGCAGCATCACAGCAACAGCAGTAACCACCTGCAGCATCATCAGCAACACTTGCAGCAGCAGCAGCAACATCACCAGCACCAGCAACACTTGCAACACACACTCGCCCAGCTGCAACACATCAGCCAGCAGAAGCTGAGCGTCAGCGACTTTAGTCCGTACGGACCACGCCCCCTTACCGGAGGCAAGGAAGAGCCGCTCCTGCTGCTGGCACCGCCAGCCAAGCTCTATCCGGAGGCAGCGGTGGCAACAGAGATGCCCGAGGTGCTCAGCGCCACGCCCACTAATAGCCACAACAAAGCCATTGCCAGCGCCTCGATTGCCATGATGAACAACGTCCGCCTAACGAACATCTCGCCGACGCTCTCCATGAACGGAAGCTCCAACGAGGCCACAAATTGTAAGTGAAGTTCCTAGAAGAATTCCTTCATTCCAGAAGAAATTAGAAATTCCTAAAGAAATCCTGGCGAAAACCTTTTACTAATTTCCGTAATTCTTTCCCGTTCCAGTGCATCCCCTGTCCATGTATGGCGGTTCCATCAGTCCCCAGTCCAATGACAGCGGCATGTCCGACAGCCTGGGCAAGTTCAACAATCGGAACGATCGCTACGACGACAACATGATGGGCAAGTCCTCGTCACAGAACGGCAATGGACCCCAGTCGGCCATGACGGCCGCCCAGAAGGAGCTCTTCTCGCAGCGAAAGCAGCGCGAGTTCACGCCCGACAACAAGAAGGACGAGAGCTACTGGGATCGGCGGAGACGCAACAATGAGGCGGCCAAGCGGAGCCGGGAGAAGCGACGCTACAACGACATGGTCCTCGAGCAGCGCGTCATCGAGCTGACCAAGGAGAACCATGTGCTGAAGGCTCAGCTGGACGCCATTCGCGACAAGTTTAACATTTCCGGCGAGAACCTGGTCAGCGTGGAGAAGATCCTGGCCTCGCTGCCCACCAGCGAGCAGGTGCTGAGCAACACCAAGCGCGCCAAGATGAGCGGCAGCGGTGGCTCCTCCTCGGGCTCCTCGCCCTCGAACAGTGGCTCTGGGGGTGGCTCATCCCCGGGTGGCCACAGTCACAGTGGCTACCCCGTGGGTCCGCCACTGTCGCCGCTGATCTACGGACCCAATGGCAATGCCCGGCCGGAGGCCACGGTGAAGAGTGTCCATCACATACAGCATGCGAGTGCTCAGCTGCAGGTGCCGCAGCCGCAGTCGCATCTGCAGACCTTGGTTGTGCCCACGCCCCAGTCCCAGCAGCATCTCTACCAGCCACAGATCCCGCAGCAGCAGCAGCAGCACCAGCTTCCTCCTCACCAGCAGCAGCAGCACCCGCAGCAACAGCAGTCGCAGTCCCAGCAACAGCAGGAGCCCAGTCCAAGTGCCGGGTCCAGCTCGCCGCCCGTCTCCGATCCGCACAACCGCCCGCCCACCAGCACCATCGCCAATCTCCAGGTGCAGCTCCAGCAGGCCCTGAACAGGAATGTCCGCCCCGAGGATCTGGACAGTCTGCGCAAGGCGGTGGCCGTCGGTGCCCTCTACAATGCGGCGGCTGTGGTAGGAGCAGCTGCTGCTGCTCCTCCGCCGCCGCCACCCGCAGGATTGTATGTCCCCGCGCCCAGCGCCTACAAGGATCACCTGGAGGCGGCCGCCGGAGCAGCCTGGAGCCACAGCGTCGAGGCAGCCGTGAGCAGCAGTGCCGTGGATGCGGTCAGCAGCTCATCGGTGTCCGGCAGTGCGGCCAGCGTGCTGAACCTGTCGCGGCGGGCATGCTCGCCCAGCTACGAGCACATGCTGTCCTCGACCACCTCCTCCTCCGCCCTGTCCTCCGCCTCCTCCTCGGGCGCCGTCTCCGGGGACGATGAGCAGGAGCACGAACCAGCGCACTTGGCCCCCCTGCAGCTCCAGAGGAGCAGCTCCCAGCAGGGCAGCGATGCTAACAACTGTCTGCCGCTAAAGCTGCGCCACAAGTCCCATCTGGGGGACAAGGATGCGGCGGCCACGGCCCTGCTCTCGCTGCAGCACATCAAGCAGGAGCCCAACTGCAATCGTTCCTCGCCGCCGGCTTGGAACGATGGCGGCGACAACTCCAGCGACGAGCGCGACTCCGGCATCTCCATTGCCAGTGCGGAGTGGACGGCGCAGCTGCAGCGAAAGCTGCTGGCGCCCAAGGAAACCGCCGTGGTGTCCAGCGTCGAGCGCGATCAGATGCTCAAGTCGCAGCTGGAGCGCCTGGAGTCCGAGGTGGCCAGCATTAAGATGATTCTGGCCGAGTAACCCGGCTGGAGGTGGTACTGGCTGGAAGCAGAAGCTGGAGCCGCAGGAGAGAGAGCGAAGAGACAGAGACTTTGAGGGGGGATCAGAGTGGAGTAGAGGGAGTGGAGAGCGGAGAGAGTTCCATGGCGCCAGTAGTTCTCCGGAACAACAAACACACACACACACAAGTTTTAAACCTAAGCCTAAGCATCCAAAAAAGAGTGTTAACTATTAGATATCGATGCATGCTTGTCTCTATCTTAAAGGCCTAAACGTATCTATCCACTGTATTGAGTCTTGTAGCATCTATCTGTAACTTTAAACTATATAGATCTCGTCTAACTCGGAGCTAAACAAATCCTTAAGAATTTTTCTTTTAACCTCTATTTGCATAGCTAGGCGGTGTATGCATCCCAAGTTTCCTTAGCACAGCGAAAATAGTAAAGAAAAAAGATGAAAATTAATAACAATAGGTATTTGCTACTGTACATATTACACAATTAATTATACTTACTATACACTATATATATTATCATACGTATTCCTATTGTGTACATAATTTTAGTTGCAAGCTAAGCTTATTATTATTATTATTTTTAATTATATTACCTAACGTGTAGTGAAGCAAACATATACATTATCCCTAAGAAACGCGTGAAGCACATTCAAAAAACGTGAGAGACGAATGAAATCTGAGAAGAGTAAATTAATATATATATAAACATATATATTCTGCAATAAATAACTTTAAATATCTTACCCTAATGTTTGTCGTTCTCAATTTATTTATTGTTTGCTGCTTTGGTTGCTTTAACTAAATGTTATCGAAGAGTTTAAGAACGTATTAGTGTCGAGCATTCACTTTGAAAGTTGTATTAAATGCTAAAGCATAACCATTTACATTTACATTTAAAAATAGAAAGAAAACAAGTGAGAGAGCACACAAGAAAATACATATGATTATTACTATAACTATGCGTTCGCAGCCCCTATATATATGAATATTTAAATAATGTGAATCTATACCAACTAAATATATTACCTATATAACTCGTTTGTGTTGATCAATGAAAATAAAACTATTTATAATGATGAAAAGAAACATGAAATGGAATTTTTACTGGTTACTTGTTTCCCTTTCCAGCAACTGCAGTTTGGATGATTCATGATATTATCAGCGATTGTATCACGGTCGCCATATCAAGAAATTACATCACTTGTAGTACGTAGTACGTACTTGGTGCAGTTCCTCAATTAAAACAAATCGTTCGGGTTGAGTGGTAAAGAGATTATTTATTCTTAATGACTTTGTTGCCTTCTAATCGTACAACGAAAAAAGTTTTGAAAATTTAAATTTATTTAGAATAATATCGTGTGTATGTCACTATGGTTTTCGTTTTTTTTTATCAGTATTAGAAATACAGTATAAGTATAATAATTAAATATTCTCTGTCTTTATAATAAATCCTTAAACATCACATGAAAAGTTTTTCTCTTGTTGGGTTCTCTTTGGTTTTACTCTTTCATAATTTTCAAAAACTTTCTAGCCGCTCCTTGGTATCCATATTGGTTTTGTTTCGAAAATTTGAATATCCCTCGTTCGTTTCGTTTCGTCGTTTAGCCTAGGAAAAACGTATCTAGTCCACAAAAGTTATAGACTTAGATCAAGACCTGTTTATAAATTTCGTTTATATATATATATGTAGGTATATATATATATATAATAACTTAATAATAGTAAGTACCATATGTTGTGGTTTGGTTGAGGGTCTGGTATCTTATCTTTGGGTTGGGACTTCGACTTCGGTTGTAAATATATGTAAATAGAGAATTTTCTTTGGTTTCTAGACGATTTCTCACTTTGTGTTTCGGTTGTATATAACTCCCCAGCCTTGCCTTGAAGAATAGCGTTCGCGATATTTTGGTGTAGAGGTCTGTATATATATATATCCTTTATCTATATATTTAATATCGTTTCGTTTTCGTTAAGTTTGCTTCTTTTTTCGTTTGGTTTGAGAGTGCGCAACTGTAAATTGTAGGTACTTATTAACTAGCTACAAACACAACACACATGCCGCCACGCCATGTAAAATTGTAGGGGGTCTCCGAATTTGGTGGCTGAAAAAATCCATCAAAATGCTAAATGTTCTAACTAAGTTCCTTGGGTTCTTCCATGCTTTCCATTTTTTTTTTTTTTACTTTTTTCTATAAGTTTTTTTGGCATTATCTAAGAGAGGTCAAGAGTGTTTTTTTGCTTTTTGGTTTTTTGCGTTTTTGGAAAACGTTGATTTGGCCTTAAACTTTTTTTGGTAGATTTGTTAGCTTCGGTTGGGTTCTGTTGGTAGTGGGTGTTTGTGAGCCAGAGTTGAGTCTAAAAGGATTTCTACAAATATTTATTTGTTATTAACGGAAAATGGGAATTCACTTTTATTGGCATAAGATATTCTATAAATTAACAAATGTCAAAGAAAATAATGTTTAAAAAAGAAAAAAAAAAGAAAAAAAAAGAAAAAAAAAGGAAAAAAAAAATAAAAAGAAAAAATTAGATAAAAAATAACGAAATTTATAACTTTGGGAACAGTGGAAACATCGCAATAATTTTTAACGATTGAATTTGTCTGTCTACAAAATATGTAAAAAAAATGGCTAAAAAAAAGGCTATCATAGCAATATTGCATAAAAATTGGTACAACCATAATAAAGGTAGTAAACTTAAACATAACAATATGGCCACACTGGTTCTGTGAATATTGTGCGTGTGGCGACAGAGGCCGGGCAGAGAAAACTGCTGACTAGCGAGTCAAGACTTTATGCACCAATGCTGTGAAATCTCTTAATTCTAGAGCAGTGGTGGCCAAAGACGTGACTTGCGGTTGAACAAATTTCTCTGCACGGCCTCTGCCGACACACGCACAGTAGGAACAGAATGTAAACAACTTATAAATAAAATAAAATTAAAATAATATTTAAATAAAATTCCCAACTCATTAAAAACCCAATTCCCTTGCCCACAACTCTGGCGGGTGTGTGTATGTAGAGTGTGTGGTTCGAGTTTTCGTGTTAAAAGGTACATGATAAGATTGTTTCACGACTCATCACTTCCGAGCTGGCTGACTTCTAGACTCTAACTCTACGTCACCTGCTGACCCTTGGTAGCTTCCCCTAGAATTCCCGAGGAGGCCGCGGACGTGGTGACAGCTGTGGTTGAAGCCCGAACAGGCGCCGCCACCGACGACACTCCCGACGACGTGCTCTGCTCCTGGCTCCAGGGATGCACCATGTCAAAGTACTTCCTATAGTCGTAGTCAAACAGCTCGAAGTCGATGCGATATATCTTGAGCAATTGGTCCAACGTTGAGCGATCGAGATCGGCGAAGTAGCGCTCGACCAGGACCTCTGATTTCACCCCGCTGCGCGCCTGGTTGCCGATCTTCCGCTGCTTCCGCTGGGGCAGCTTTCCCAGCCCCAGGAGCAGCGATTCCAGTCCCGCCTGCCGGATAATAAACTCCGAGTCGCGCTGGAACGTCTCCGTCTTGCCAATGATGGTGAAGTTGACGCTGCACGGCGTACAGAAGCTGTAGACGGGCGCCCAGTGCTCGTCGAATCTCTTGCCCGCCGCATGCTCGGCGATCAGGAAGCGCACAAACTCCTCGAAGGTGGGTCCGCACCTAGGCCATGGACCGCCCAGCTGCCGCTTCCTATAGCGATGCACAATCTTGGTGCCGAGGGCCTTGTAGAAGGTGTTCTTGTTGCCCTCCAGCTTGTTGCGATAGGCGCTCAGGATCCGCTCGAAGGGATCGCGCACAAAGAGGAAGGACAGAGCACTAGGCAGGAGTTCCATTAACTCGCCCAGCTCTGGGCGGGGGAAGCGCTTACGGGCCAGCTCCAGCGGCTGCGTCTCCGTCCTCTGGAGATACTTTACATCGTAGCCAGCTGGAATATAAGCAATAATTTGAGGTTAATAATTAGATAATGCTTTTAAAATGCTAAGTTATTCCTGTGGCTTGATTTATTTGCGACCTATATTCGTTATATGAGCGTGAGCTTAGGTTTTTTGATTACAACATCAATTATATGACTGCTAAGACATATAAATTATTCAGATATATACAGAAAGCAAGGGTAAAGCGTAGGAAATAATCTAGATTTAATAAAAAAGCATTAATTATTTATAGAAATAAATTTATGTACAGTAATTTGCTTTAATTTGTTATGGCATTAGAGGAGCTATAGAGGGGCTAGTAAACTATAGATATAGGAAGGCTTAAATGCCTAGAAAACGAACTTTTAAAACTAAAAAAACCCTCATAAAAAACTTTTGTAAGTTTGGCAAAGCAAAGCAGAATAAAAATTATGAAGTAAATAAATTCTAAAAAAATTTAGAGGATAACTAAAGCAAGGATAATGCTAAAACCAAATCTTTTGGTCTGTGACAACTACTCTAGATACCTACCCAGTATATTAAAGTAATACATCCATGTACTGCTGGCTGCCTTGAAGACATTGCACCTGGAATAACCATTAAATTAAGTAACTTAATAATTAAATAATTAAATTTAAAATCTCACTCACCAAACCAGATTGTTGTGGCCCGGCGAGACGAAGAATTCCCAGGGATTCGGTGGGTACTTTTCCTGCAGCTTATAGCGATCGCAGACGGCGGCCAGGTGCTCGCTCCTTCGCTGCAGTTCCTTCTCGGTGCGGGTGTGCAGCTCCTCGGAGTACTCGTAGACGGGATTCAGAGTGCTTACTGGCAAAGGCTGAGAGCCAGCCACCGAAGGCGATGAGCTCCTGGTGGAAGTGGAGTTTCCTGCAGAGCCCTTGCCCTGCTCCTGCTGCTTGATTAGCAATCGCTGGCGCTGTAGCTGCTGTCGCTTGAGCTTGAGTTGCTGTTGCTTCGAGGGCTCCGATTCCGCCTCCAGCTCCGCAGCTGTGGCTCGTTCCCGATGCTCGTAGGCATTGAGGGATTCGCGGAAGAGAAAGGCAAAGTAGCAGAGACCCACCAGGACACAGGCACCTATCTTCAGATAGGTCTGCAGTCGTCTTCCATAGCGCAGGCGGATGAGCATTTTGGGAGTATTTCTACCACGCCGGCCTGTGGCGATATCTATGCATGATCCAAGGATCGGAAGGGGGTTTCTGGGGGAGTTTTAAATTAAATTTAAAGAAATTAGAGCCAAAAGTTAATAACTGAAGCTAATTTCCTATTAATTTCCATTGTTTCTCTATAAACAGGTAAGCAGGGCCACATGGCATATACTTAACGACCCTTTAAGACCCAAAATATAAATAATAAACAGCTCTGCTTCGCTTGCCACCGCCTTGGAAAAGCCGAAGCAACTCCTAAACTCCAGCCTGGCATTTCCTTTTTGGCGCTTTCGCCACTTGTTGGTGTGTATACACACCAAACTACACACTCTCACGACACACATTCCGACTCTTGGCAAACTACGTCATAGCCGCACACACAGACAACCGAACTGGGACACTTGAGCGAAAAAAAAAGCTGGCAACAAACACTCGAAAAGTGGGACGTCATCCTTAAGCGTCAACACTTGCCACACTGCAGTTGCTGCTGTTGCACGAGTAGTTGCTCCTACTTGCTGCCGAGGAGGGGTCATTTGTTGGCCGGACTGGGAATTGGCCGCTGATACATATCGCTGGCACGAAAGCTGTAAAGTATTCACAACACCTCCGAGACCACTTGAGGGCCAGTTATAGCCCTGGACGACCCTCGTTGTCGCCAGAATACAGTAGTTAGCCCATATGTCCGTCTATATAGTTCGGGGGATAAGTAATCCCCGAGCGGGGTTAACAACTCACTTGGCAGCGCGACGGGCGTTTTAATTTTGATTCCTATTTTTCGGTGGCTCCCTGCGTGTATACAGCACTGAAAGCCTATGGCGCCCGCTCCACGCCTCCCTCCTCCTCCTGGCTGGCTCTGTTACGTGTTGCGTTTGGCTTCGGGGCTGCTGCTGCCTGCTCCGCTTCTGCCGTGCTGCTCACGGCGGCCACTCGCTCTCAACTGCCAGTCGGCAGCCGCACACTGGGCTGGCTGGCTCGCTGGTCCTGACTTCCGACTCTGCTCCTCGGAAGCCGACAATCCGCGCAGGACGCAGGCGCAGGGAGAGCTCTCCGCGGGAATGTTGTTAGCTGCCAGCCACAGGGCAAAAATCACAGGATGTTCCGGGCTTTTATGTGATCATCAAGTGTGGAGGAAAACAAATTAGACTTTAATTTCCATCTCAAGAAGTTGATAGAGGAAAGAAAAGTAAGTCAGCATTAAAGTATTAGGGAATTTTTTGTGGTTCCTTAAAAACTTTATAGATTTACTTCATCCTGTGTCTTGTCTTTGGATGATTTAATCGTTTTAATAACAAATGTATCAAGCTGACACGTTATTTTATATCGATGATACACCATAAATAAAAATAATTAAAAATAATAAAAAATAATTTGAACTTAAACGGGTAATATTTATTTATAAATTGATCGAAAGAATAAAAATGTAAATAAAAGTTTCCTTTTTTACTGGCCTGATATTGTATTAAAGAATATTTAAATACAAAAAACCAGTTAATCTTCCAAATATTTATCAAAGTTCCCTGTCCCAAAAATAATTTTAAAATTCCCAAGTGCTTTTTCAGACACTTAAAACTAAAGTTTTGTTTATTTTTGTGTATATTAAATCATTTTATGTTTTCTTTTTCTAAGTTAAAAGAATGTATAAATAATAAAAACCAAAATATTTGACCCAATACCGAATTCTTAAAAATATGTGTTTGGAATTCCCAACTAATTTTTCACACAAAAAAAAAACATTTTTGATTATTTTTGTATATAACAAATTCTAGTATTTTGTTTGCTAAGTTGAAATATGCCTTAAGAATACAAAACAAAAATTAATTAAAATTTAAAATTCCCAAGTGATATGTCTGAATAAGGGCCGATTTTTCAATATCAGGTTTTTTTTTCAATAAGATTAATTGTTATTCGGACTAATTTAGGTGGCCAAAATCATGTTAGAGCGCTTATCTGACTGACAGATTTTAAACTAGAGCTATTTCTCCAGTCAGGATTTGCCAGTAAGATAAATAAAAACATGGTTTGGGTAGTCTAACTCCGTAAAACAATTCACCTCAATAACAAAAATTAACATGACATTGAAAAATCAGCCCTAAAAGAAAACGACTTTTGTTTATTTTTTGTGTATATTAAATCTTTGTATTTTTTCTTTTTCTATAAATATTTTACTTTAAAGTACAAACAAATTATTAATAATAAACTTCTAATACTACGGTTTTTAAGACACTTTCGTTTTTTGTTGTTGTTGTTGTTGTTCATCTTGTGTGGTTTGTTTTTCTTTTTTTTTTTATACTCTTTCATTTGCATTTGCATTTAAATATATATATTATGTTTTGTTTGTTTACGTGTGAGTGTTTCTGAAGCGCTATATAAATGATTTATACGTTTCTATACAACTTTTCCATTAACGTGTTGTTTGCTGAGTGTGTGTGTATTAAATCGGGCTTATTGCAGTTGTGGCGGTCCGAAGAAGTGTGATTCAAAAACAAGGTTTGCGTGGCTGGATTATGGGTTATGGATTCCGGGTTCTATATACGTTTATCGGTACTATATGGTATATATGCAAGTTATGCTAGGGGCTGGGGGTTTACATACGCTTACGTTTTGTTTTGTTTTTGTTTTTGCCTTGCTTTTTAAAGTAAACATGTACAAAGTATCAAAAGAACTATTTTATGTAGCAATCATACAATATATATATATAAGATAATAATAATATTGAACAATATATATATATGCGTGTGAAGAAATATATATATATAATGTTTTGTTTTGTGTTTCTTGTCTAGCGCTATGCTTTTGCTTTGCTTCAATTACTTTACTCTTTGTTTTCCCCTATTTGTTCAAATAACATTTAGCAAAAATAGAGCCTGCCTTATATACAATACAACTTTTTTTGTTTTTGTTTTTCTTGTTTTTTTTTTGTTTGTGTGTGGTTCTCCTTCACGATATTCCTTTACTTTGCTTGTGTTTTTGTGTATGCAAAATATATAACATTATATACGGTTCTGTCCTTTGTATATATATAATATATATATAATATGTTCCTTCATTCACTTTTTGCAAAACGACAAATACTAGGCGACTGATTCTCAATATTTCTCCACTCTTTCCTCGATCTCATTTTGTATTCTTCTTTTTTTTTGTAGTTTTTCCATTTTTTTTCTGCTTGGTGCTTGGCCTTTTTACACTTTTGACTAACTTATTATATATGTATATTGTTGGTAAAGAATTCGCTTTAAGATTACTGTGTGTGTGTGTCCTTAGGCTATAGCATTTAAAACTAAAAAACAAATTTTCGAAACAACGCAAGCTTACGGAAACTAATAGGCTATTATATATCTTCTGTATGTACTGTATATTCATATTCATAGGCTTACGAAAAAAGGGATATATAAAACCTAAAGTAAAAGGTGCACGTCAACTGCTCTCCGATCTGCGATATATAGAATTAAGGACAAAAACTAAGGCTAGAAAATGGGTGTTCATGTTTGCTTCTAAGTGGAAATAAAACCAAAAATATTTACAGGGTGAGAGAGAGAGAGTTGTGGAGATGTTTCAGCCAACTACCTTGCCTAGTTCTAGGTGCTATGTTTAGAGTTTAGAGTTTAGGGGAGCTTCTCGAATACAACTAATTTGTTCAATTTTTCTCTTCTGAGCTATACATTAAATTGCCTGTTTCACTTGACTAGCAGATCATTTCCAATGGTTGGACTGGTTGGGCGAGCAGATGAGAGATATAAGGGCGGTGGTGGGGGAAAACAGCAAACAGGAAACAGAACACGGAAAACAAAGTGTAAGTGAAGGTTAATCGGCGCTTAGATCCGTCTGTCTGTCTCTGTCTCTGTGTGGGTGTGATGTTGCTCGCTATGAGACGCAACATTATTGCAACTTGTGGCTACCACTAACTATACAAAAAATAAGAACTACAAACGAAAGCGTTCGGTATCAGTATCAGTATCGGTATCAGTGCGTGTGTTATATACAAGTATTACGCCAGCTGGGGCGAGCTGTCATCCGCCGTCGTCTCGCTGGCAAACTCCTGGAAACTCAAGCCCAGATCATTGTTGAGCTGCACAATGTTGAGCACATCGCCGGCCTCGCGCCAAGTCTGCTGCTGCTGCTGCTGATGATGATGTTTTATAGTCAAGCCTCCGCCTCCGCCGCCGCCGCTGTCGTCGTCCTCCTCGCTGAGAATGTTGTTCAGACACAGATTGAACTCATCGTAGTCGACAAAGTTGCCACAGTCCAGGGCCGTGGCATTGGCTAGCTCCGGCATCAGCACCTCATCCACGTCCACGTCCGCGGCACTGCTGCTGCTGTGGTAGGACAGCAGGTGATCGGCCTCTTCCATGTAGCCACCGGCTGCTCGCGCCAAATTCTCGTACTCGGTCTCGGCCTCCTCACCGTCCTCGTCCTGCGCCTGGGCTAAAGGAAAGCTAATGCTGCTGCTGCTGCTGCTGCTGATCTCCAGCTGATGCGGCGGCTGCTGCTGTTGCTGCTCAAAGTCCTCGAACAGCTCCAGCAGATCGTCTTCGTGCGCATCGCTCGGATGGTTCAAGCCTTTAGCCAAGGCGCAAAACTCTGGTCACTTGTAGTCACGCGACGTTCTTCTCCGCCGTCCCTCGGTCAACATGGACTCGCCGATGACTGTGTGGGCAGAGAAGGAATCGTTAGAGGACTGTCCATGATGCCTTGGTTAAGCCGCAACTCTCACCTGCACTGCGCGTCTTCCGCCTGGCCTCGGCCACACTCTCTATGCTGCCTGCGTTGGCGTTCGCTCCACCTGCTGCCGCTCCTGCCTTGCCTGGAGTTCCCTTTGGCTCTGCCGCCGCGGCGGCTGCTGCAGCAGCTGCGGCTGCATTGCTGCGACTGTATATGATCTTGTTGGCTGCCGCACTGGCTCGCACACTCCGCCGGGTGCCTATCTTCTCGTCCGTCGGCGAGCTGGCGGAGTTTACATTGTTGTTGGCGGTGGTGGTGGCAGTGGTGGTGCTGCTGGCCGCCGCAGCTGTGGCTCCTCGCGTTGCATGCACTATGCTCGTGCCGCCGGCTATGCTGTTGTTCTGGCTGGTGACCACAACAGCTCCGCCTGGCGTCGTTGTGGTTGCCACTGAAATGGGCACACTGGGACTGTTGGAACTGCTGCTGCCGCTGTGATTACTGCTTGTGGCAGAGGGATTTCCACTAGGCGCTTGAGCCTTGCCTGTTCTAGGTGTTGCAGGGGGTGGAGCGGTGGCATTCAAGGCGATGTTGTTGGTGGTTTCTATGGGAAGAACCAGGAAAAGGAATTGTATGAGTAAAAGTTGATATATTCTTGCTCTGGAAGCCCCCTATGGATATTACGCAACGATCGATGTGCAAAATATTCGACTAATCCATTCACAAATTATGATAAACATTCTGCCAGGGTCTAGACTCTAGCTATAGCTTTAACCCTTCAGTTTAAAGTCCAACTTACTGTGTTGCTGCTGCTGCTGCTGCGCATTGCGTCGCGTCACATGCTTCTCCACTGCCGCCGCATCAACGGCCTCCACCTGGGCCTGCTTGGAGTTGCGCACCTTGCCGGCCACCTCGATCAGCGGCTCATCCGAATCGGATGACTCGACAATCTCCATCTTTTTGGGCAAGCCGCTGGCAGCGGCGTCCGTATTTTCTCCCACATTGTTGGACGCAACACTGACGCCGCTTCCATTGCCGCTGCTCACGCGGGGCCGCTTGATGTTGCTGTCGCCCAGGTCGGAGGCGTCGTTGCTGCTGCCGCACTCGGACTCCTGCCGCCGCCTCTTGTTGTTGTTGTTGTTGTGACTGGGGGTAGGCGTTAGCACACGGGGACTGGCGGTGGAGGAGGCGCGGGACAAGCTCTTGACGGTGCTGGGTGTGCTGCTAGTTGTGGCTGCCGCTGCTGCTGCTGTAGCCGAATCGGGACTGGCTTTGGGCGCATCCAAGGGACTCTCCAGTCGACTGCTGGCCCGCGTTCTAATCCTCGGCGTTTCCCCGTCCACCTGGGCAGGTATCTCTATCGAAATGGGCTGCAGCGAGGCATTGGCCTCGTTGGTGTGAGGCTTGCTATCCTGAGCCTTCTCCTCCTGCTTAATCTCTGCCTTTGGCTCCGCCTTTACCTCCAGTTTGGGCTCCACCTTGACCGGCTTATTCGCTGGCTCCTTCTTGATGGTCAGCAGCGGTGGCATCTCCTCCAGCTTCACCTTGACCTCGGTGGTCTTGATCGCTGGCTGCTGCTGCTTGCTCTCCGTGAGCTTCTTGATGAGATCATCGTGTTCGAGTATATGGTGTTCGCCATTCAACTTCGTCTTCGTGATTGTTGTGGTTGCCGCCGCCGCCACCGTTGCTACAGTGGCCACTGTTGAAGCAGGCAGTGAGTTCTCCAGGCTGTTGAGGAACGCCACTCCACCGCCACCGCCAGCACTGGCACATTCGCTGGTCTCCTTTATCATCGACGACACAATGTCCTCGAGATCCTCGGGAAAATCGCCCTCCATCTTGGCCAGTGCCTTCTCAATCTCATCGTCCGCCTGTTGCTTCTGTTGCTGCTGCAGGGAAACAACGCCTCCGGTGGCAGGAGCTGGCGCTGAGCTGGGAGCAATCACTGGTGTTGCTGTCACCGCCATGGCTGTGGTTGTGCTCGGCTGCTGCGGCTGCACCAAGTTGCCCGCCTTGGTCACCTGGATGGGGCTGCTGGAGGAGAGCTGATGGGGACTCTTCTCGGACAGCGCATCCATCGACTCGATGCCGCTGTCCTCGCCGCCACCATTGTTGCCGTGCCCGGGTGTCCCACTGCCATTGCTGGCCGGTGAGTTCCGCAGGGTGTTGGGCAGCGCGGCCGGCGACGAGGTAGAGGTGGTAATGATGGATGAGGCCACCGAAGAGGAGGTCGAGAGGGAGGCAGGGACGGCGGCGGAGGAGGAGGCATTCACAGTGGCCACCACCACGCTGTTGACCGTGGTCATGGGCAACTTTCTATCACAGATCAGCTGAGTTGTTTGCGTGGTGTTGGTCGTCGACGAGGGCGCTAGTGTTGCTGTTACTCCTTGAGTTGGAGCCAGGCTGGGAGCTTGCTCGGCCGTCACCTGCGGCGTGACCTTGGTGATCTCGACACGCTTCAGGGTCGTCGCACTGGGCAACATGGTTACGGCCGCCGCCAGTTGTCGCTGCTGTTGCTGCTGCTGTTGTTGCTGCTGCTGCTGTTGCTGCTGCTGCTGCTGTTGCTGCTGCTGCTGCTTCTGCAGCTGCAGCTGCTGCACGGCTGTGATGTATGGCGGCGGCTTATGGTTTTTTGTCATCGGCTTGCCACCCACAATGGGCGTGATGGTGGCCGCAGTCTTGATCGGATTCTTCATCGTCAGCAGGCGGTTGTTGTTGTTGCCGCTGCTGGCATTATTGTTATTGTTGTTGCTGTTGATGGCACTCAGGGTGATGCTGCTGGGCAACGAGGTGGCGATCTTGCTCAGCTGCTGCTGCTGCTGCTGCAGCGTGGTGGACGTGGGCGTGGTGCCCGTGTTCGTGGAGCCCACAATGAGCTGGGGATCATTGAGAGATTGCTGGGCCTGGGCCTGGGCCTGAGCCTGAGCCTGCGCCTTGTGCGCCGCCTCCACAATGGCACTGATCGTCAGCCCGTTCTTGCCCGCCACAATCGTGGTGGTCTTGGTGGTGGTATTGCTAGCTCCGCCCGTCTGCATTGCTGGCGGTGCCACTGTCGCCGTCGTCTTCTGTATCAGAATGGGCAATCCGTTGACATGGGGCGGCGGCGTGAGCTTGGCCTGCTTATTGTCCACCCCGACGCCGTCCAGTAGCAGTTGCTGCGGCGGCTGATCGCTGTAGCTGCGCTTCAGCTGGCGGTCATCACCGATGGCGGCCACCTCCTGGTTCTGGCCTCCCTTCTTGCGATCCTTGCGCGTGTTCTTGACCACCACATGGTTCTTGCCACGCAATCGGATCTGCAGGGGCGGCACACGCGGCTCGTTGAGACCAGGGACAGGCTGTGCCTGCTGCTGCTGCTGTTGAAAGTTCGCGTAGACCGGATGGTGTTGTTGTTGTTGGAGCGGCTGCTGCTGCTGCTGAATCTGAGGTGGTTGTTGCAGCTGCTGTTGCTGTTGTTGTTGCTGCTGTTGTTGTTGTTGCTGCTGCTGCATTTGAGACTGCTGTGCAAGTTGCTGCTGCATTTGAGGCTGCTGTGCAAGTTGCTGCTGCTGCTGCGTGGGCAACGTGAGCAGCTGCGTCTGCAGGGGCAACTGTTGCATATGATTGTTGGCCACCATGGGCGACTGCTGTTGCTGCTGCTGACTTAATATAATCTGTCCCTCGTAGCCCGCTCCCGCTGCCGCCACCGTCTCCACCTTGTCCAGCTTCAGGCGCAGCTTGATCTTCTCCTCGGCCGCCTTCGTCTTGGCGTTGCCCTTCGCCCGCTCTCTCTTCGGTTTCGGCGTGGTGGCGGGATCCTTGGCCTTGCGCTCCTTGACGCCTTGCTGCAGCTTATCTCGCAGGAGGTTCGGCTTGGCCTTCTTATTGGGCGCTCCAGCACCGATTGGGGGCGAATTCAAGCCAATCAGCGGAGAACTGTTGCTGGAACGTGGCGAATTCTCTCCGACGTGGTTCGCCTTCGACACGGGCGTCTTTCGGGCCCTGCTCGAGGCCGATTTGTTGGAGGCCAGCGAGTCGCGCGATCTCTCCTGGTCGCTGCTGATGGCCATCGGCAGCTGCTGCGCCGAATTCGAGTCCTCCTCGGAGAAGAGATTGCTGGGCAGGAGCATGTCGTTGGCGGGGTTGAAGCTGAAGTTGCCCAGGCCGCTGGTGCGGAAAGGCATCTGTGCCGTCTCCTGTTCGGCCTCGGTGTCGCTGTCATCGCTGGCCATGGGCTCCATGTCGCCGGTGTGTGGATTTATGATGAATTGCTTCTGGGGCGGCCTTTGCTGCTGCTGCGGGTGCTGTACTTGCACTTGCAACTGTTGCTGCTGCTGTTGTTGGCGTTGCACCATCTGCAGCTGCTGTTGTTGCTGCTGCTGCTGTTGCAATTGCATCTGCCGCTGCAGTTGCTGCTGGTTCTGTCGCTGCTGCGACTGAGGAATATGCTGGAGTTGCTGCCTCTGCTGTTGGTGCTGCTGCATAAGCATTTGTTGCTGCAACTGTTGCTGCTGCTGCTGTTGTTGGAAAGGCATTTGCAGCATTTGCGGCGTCTGCATCACCGTTTGCTGCTGCTGCTGTTCCATTGGCGCCTCCTGCAGCGTACTGAGAGCGTCTCCCACATCCATGCCCACCGCCGATAGATTGTCCTCGATCAGATCCAGGTCCAGGTCCTTGGCATCCTGCAGCAAAGATTCGAGCTCGTTTTTATCTTCAAGACTGAGCGTCGAGTCCAGATCACAGTTGAGAGTAGGCAGCAGTGCGTCCAGGTCGTTTGTGGTCAGGGCATCCAGCACGGACAGCGATATCAGGGAGTCCACCTGACCCTGAGCCTGGCCCGCAGCCTGTTGCTGCTGCAGTTGCGGTTGTTGCTGCACCTGCTGTTGCTGCGTTGGCAGCGGGGGTGGCGGCAGCTGTTGCTGCGCTTGTGGCTGCTGCTGTTGCTGCTGCTGCTGCTGTCCCGGCAGGCTGACTTGCTGCTGCTGCTGCTGGAGATTGTACTGCATCTGGTAGCGCGTGAACTCCTGGAAACTGCTCTTGGTGGCCGAGTCCATCGGCTTATTGATTCCGGCAAGGGGCCAGCGCGAGTTGGCTGCCGCCTGGTTGTAGTCCGGCGGCGGCGCTGCAGGTACGTGGTGAGCCAGCTCGCTGGGAGCGGCTGATCCGGGCGCAGGGGCAGGCGACATCATCTGCGGCTGCTGCTGCTGTTGCTGCTGCTGCGCCTGATGGTTGGCCATCAGCGGACTGTGCATCGAATGGTGGCTGGAGGCGGGCGAGAGTGCGGGTCCCAGGGGCGATGCTCCGCTCATGAACTGTTGCTGCTGCTGCGGTGACGCCTGTGGCATTTGCAGGCTCATCATTCGCTGCTGCTGCTGCTGCTGCTGTTGCGGATGAGGGGGCGGAGGAGCTAGGTTTAGTCCGACAGGTCGCAGTTGTTGCTGTCTCAATTGCTGCTGCTGCTGCTGTTGCAAGGGACTCATCCCCATGTTAGGGAAGCAATCTGTTGAGGAAAGGCAAGATGATAAATACAGAATGAGGGAGAAAGCTAGGACACTTACCAGGCGAAGGCTGAAACTGCTGCTGCTGTCCCTGCAACTGCTGCTGTTGCTGCTGCGGCGACATGAACCGCAGCTGCTGTTGTTGCTGCTGCTGGCGCTGCAATTGTTGCTGGCGCAGGGCCACAGCCTGCGGCGACATTTGTTGCGGTTGCTGTTGAAAGCGGTGCGGGGGAGGTGCCTGCTGCTGTGCCTGCTGCTGAGTATACAAATGATTGCCATTGCCGCTGGGACTGAGCATAGCCTGCTGCTGTTGCTGCTGCTGCTGCATACTCCGCATCACCACGGGCGGCGGGCAAGGAGTAGCCGCCGCCTGAGGAGTTGTTGGGGAGGAAGGCACCACCGGACTTAGCACATCGCCCATGAGGAAATCGCTGGGCGTCGCCGGACCAGAGGAGCGCATCGGGGAGTTCATCATCTGCGCTCCGCTCGGACTCATTCCGATCAGCGGCGACTGCTGCTGTTGCTGCTGCGGAGACTTGAGCTGGTTCGGATTCGACATGGCATTGCCGTCGTTCTGCAGCAGATTCACCAGCAGCGGCGACGATATGGCAATGTTATTGCTGCCCGTCGACGTGGCCGTGGGCAGCGGCTGATGCGTATGCGCCAGCGGATGCTGATGCGAATGCGGATGGGGATGGGGCAGCGGGCTGGAGACGGGCACAATCGCAGGCTTGGCACTGGCGCCCGCTATGGCAATGGGTGAACTGCCGCTGGCCGCGTTCGCGGCTCCCGAGGCAACTCCCAATCCCGGATATGGCGGCGGTGGTGGCTGGATGAACTGAGATTTGCTGCCCGGCGGCGTCGTTGCTGGCGTCGTCGGGGTAAGCTCGCCATTCTGCGACGTCTGTTGCGGCGGCGGGTTCTTCAGCACCTTCAGCGTCACGTTGGGCGGCGGTGGCGGCGGACCCAGACCGCCCGCCTCCCGTCCTTGCAGCACTCGCGCCTGCCGCATGCTTTCGAAGGGAAAGTCCCGCGGCACTCCCGCCGTTCCAGAGGGCGAGGGCAACAGCAGCGGCACCTTGCCTTCCATGGGGCACACCGTGTTGGGTGACTTGAACACCGGCGGCGTTTGCTGAGGTCCCGAAACCTGCTGCTGCTGCTGCTGCAGCTGCTGGAGTTGTTGCGGAGGCATCTTCTGCAGAGCCGCTCTCCTTTGCTGGAGTGAGATTGCATCGTTGGAAACATTCTGCGGCAGTTGCACGATCCGCTGCTGCTGCTGTTGCTGTTGCAGGTAGGCGGAGGCCGCCTTACTGGTGCTAGGCCCATCGAAACCCGGGGCCAGAGCCACCAGACTACTCTTGTTGCCGGAAGACGAGCCAGCCGCCTCAAGTGTCTCGTTTACATTATCTGCGGGCAAAGGAAGGAGTCGGTTATACGGGGATCAGAGGAGCTTACGCCAAAAGAACTTACCCTTGGTTATCTTAATATCTTGTCCTCCAACTTTCAAAGTTATCACAGAATCGCCCTCGAACTGCACGGACTGAATGTTGAGGGCGCGCAGCTCGGGATTGCCTTCGGCGGCCAGTTGGCGCAGCCGTTGCGCTGCATCCCAAGGGAGCGACACCAATATCCGCACCAGTGACGGTTCAAGCTGCTGCAATGGGCCGAAAACGTTGGTCATTTCGCAATTTTACGGCATTTAATTAACATTTAAGGAGCCCGCAGGAAGAGGAAGAGGACGGGCCAGTGAAATTGCCTAGAGATGGGGTCAGCGTTTATCGATATATCGAAACCAACAACAGCTGCTGCAGCCCTGGCACGCACGCACACAAACAAACCCACTCAGGTCGTGTATTGGAAAGCACATTGCTACATCCAAACAACTTATTTAATATTATTTAAACTAGTCATAATTCAAGCTGGTCGACCCAAGCTAATCATCCTCCATAGGTGCTGGCTTGCATTCAACTAATTTCCTTGTTTTGGGCGGCTGCCTCTGGACTCTGGTGCTGCGTGCGCGAGCGGGATGGCTATAGGCGACTCATTGGAAATTCCAACAACAATTTCTTCAACAGGCAATAATCTATGCGTTCAGCTTGGAGCAGCCCAAAATTAAGTAACCAAAGCGCTTTTCAGCTGACTGCATTTCCACGCGCGGCAAGTGGATAGGTGCGGGGGGTTGGGGGGTGCCCACAGGTTGCATTTTCACATGCGTGCGTGCGTTTTCTTTCGTCTTTTTTTTGTTATCGATACCCCGACGTCGTCGCCATTTTTCTTCTTGGCCTCTTGGAAGGGTGTGTGTGTAGCGAGAGAGTGTGCCAGTGTATGGGTAGCAGAGGGAAAAGGTAACCAAAATACTTGCCCAGAATTAAGGCGGGGGGTAAAAAGGGGGCGGGCCGATTAATAAAATCACAAAAATGGAAGGAAAAAAAACAGGCACACACATGATGAATGCATGAGTTTGAAATGGGTAACTGATGCTGTTTTTGTTGCCCGTGTTGTGGTTTTCGGTCGGAGAGAGATTGCGTGGGTGACGCAAGTGTTCAATGGGCGACCGCGACCCTTCCTCC
Organism: Drosophila auraria; assembly: GCA_008042615.1. Lineage (NCBI taxonomy): Eukaryota > Metazoa > Arthropoda > Insecta > Diptera > Drosophilidae > Drosophila > Drosophila auraria. The sequence continues at coordinate 73,735 of VNJW01000165.1, forward strand.
CCCCCACCCCGCCGCACTTTGCACACTCCAAAGCCCCCTCTCTTACAATCCATGGGATGTGAAGTGCAATAATCGCAGATCAGCTGTTCGGCAGAAAACGGGGAAAAAGGGCAAGAAAAGGGCCCCCCGAGGAAAGCGCGACTCAAGAACTCACCTGTTTAAGTGGCATATCATCACACGACAATCGCACGCGTCGTAGATTTAATTGGTAGAACGCTGCTCAATTCTCGCATTTAGCTTTTAGGTCCCCGCCGCTCGGGGAAATCGGTGGCAGATGATTCAGGTGGCGTCCTTTGCGTTTAAACAATTGCATGTTTGCATTTCACACTGAGATTTATGTACTTTTCGGGAATGGAATTGTTTTCGATCCGATCCGCCGATATGGGATCCACCGTACATGTATTTGTGCAGCTGGGCTCAATCGCTAGTTTTTAACCTCTGCGACTTTGTTTTTGGGCATTTTCCACCGCTGCCACTTTTTTCTTTTTCCTTTTTTTTTTTAGTAGTAGCCTCACTAACACACTCGCACACACTACACACACACAGTGACAACGTGCGGGGCGCGGGCAGGGCTCCGCTGCTGGTTTGCTTATTCGGATACGGATTTTCCTGCGTCACTTTTCAGGCGCTCTTCTTGCCACAAATCGCGCTTCCCCGCTGGCTGTACAATGTTCAGGGGCTAATTAATAGGGCATTCGAACTTATTGCGCCCTCACTGTTCTCCATTTCACGCACGGTAGCCCAATAATATTGCTTTTCACAGGCGCTCGAAAATTTTTCTCGCATTTGGGCAGCCAATTCGGGGCATAATTTCACATGGATCGCGTGAGCTGAAACACTCGGTGGACACACTCGGATGTGGCGGAAGGTTCGCGGTTGATTTTCAGCCTATTGCTGTCGCTGGGGCGATGTGTTTTTCCTGTTTATTTTGTACAAAAAACTTCGAAATTCCACGAACAATTACAATAACAACCGCCATTTGCATTCAGTGGTAGCCATTTTTATTTTCCAGCCGGTGTTGCCAATCGGTCGCGTGTGTAAATGCACTAAATTTTCCCGAATTCAGTGTTTCCAGGGCTGCTTGATGACGGGGGTTGATCAACACTGGTATTAACTGGGAACGCTGGATTATGAGCGTTCCAGCGGTTTACTTGAGTGTCATTAGCCACTTTTCACTGAAATCGAATTTTTTTTTCGCAAGTTGCCGGTTTTGTATTCGCGGAAAATTAAGGAAATCGCGCCAAACAGAGGAATAGGGCGAATTTCCTCGCGATATTTGGCAGTGCCAATGTCGGAAGCGATTTAAATGTGCCCAGTTTTCAGGAAACCCGCCCTAATTCAAACATATCGATCAATTTAGCATAGCTCCGATAACGGGTTCTCGTATCAAACATTTTTAAAATAATCTGAAAATGTTTGAGATAGAAAAGCTTTGTTTTCCTTCTGTACAAATTAAAAAATACAGTTCTAGTACAAACGGGACCGAAAAAACATGTTCGGTAAAACATCGATAGTATCTTACGTCGTAAATCTTCACGTTTTTGTTCACTTACGTTTAGATCGTTACGTTTTTGTTCAGGATTTTTTAGGGAGAAATATCGACTCTGTAAGATTTTTTAGAGGGAAAGCTACATTTTCATCTGGCAACACTGAAACTGAATATTTTCTGCAAATGTGAGTACATAACTTTGCCTTTTTAAACAATTTGCCAACATTTCCTGGAGCAATACAAGTACTTAAACCTTTTTACTAAAGTCCCTAGAGATAGCTGATTAGTGCAGGCGGTTGCCTTACCATTTAACCCTTATCTGCGTCAATTCCTTTGGAGCACCTTACGTAACTTCTGCAATACTCTTATAATTTGTTCGATTTGTTCAACAGCAGCGACATGGCCAACACTCCAGCAACCTCCAGCAGCGCCGGACCCGTGCTCCGCGGCCTCCACAACGCCTCCATCAAGCGTAACCTGGCCATCTCCCTTGGTCTGACCGCCATAATTACGGTCGCGTTCAAGGTTTTCGTCAACGATCCCAAGAAGGCCGCCTACGCCGACTTCTACTCGTAATTATTATTGTTATTAAGCTAAAGATCTCTTATATTAATTCATTTAATTGTTTGCCTTGCAGGAAGTACGATGCCAACAAGTCCTTCGAGCGCATGAAGGCCGCCGGTCGTTTCCAGTCTTGCTAAGAACCCCAACCATATGTAGTCTAAGTCAAAAGATGTTGCTAGAGCAAGTGTTACGCTTCTGTATTGAAAACTAAATAGATTTCAGTCTACGTATGTGCACGAAGCTGTTTTAATTTTGGCTGCAAGTCTTGGAAATTGCACGAGAGCCCAGCGTCGCAGTTTTAAGTGTCCAAGCTAGATTAGATAAGGATTCTGTTATTTGTTTAACAGCGAGTAGCTAGGATTTCTTCAAAAACAGAATTTAAAATGTCCCTTTATAAGGTATTCTGAAAAGAACCGCAGTTCCATGTTCCAAGACATTTTTTTTTTATATAAACCTAAATTAAAGCATTTTTCTAATCCCAGAATATCATTTTTATGTCGAATTTGTGATATATAATATAAATAAGCACACAAATTCAATTTGTATAATTAGAATATATTATTTTTGTTTAAAAAAATGAGAATTTGAGAAAATCAAAATAGTTTCCGTAAAAAAATCATCCTAAAAGGTCGAAATATTTATTACTTTGGATATTTTTCTTTCAAAAATTGATCATATGCCCGAAAATTTAACATATTATTATTATTCCTTTGGCCATTGTTTAGTATTGAAAAACCTTGACTTTCTAATTAATTTCTTTATTTTTTACTCGTATTTACAAACTTATAGAATTAATGCACATAACAAACACAGAACTGCACCAAACATATCATCAATTGACAGATAATATCTTGGTTGATAACACATCTAAAATCTAATAGCAAAATCCTTGTAGTCCAGTCGGCTGAGATTGCCTTGGTTCCGGAGTTCGCAGCGCTCGATTTGGCAGCCAGGCGAGCCTTCGCTGGACAGCCAGGTGATCCTGCGGGAGGATATATCAAAGATATTACTCCAGGATCGTTGCTTTATAATTGGTTTACCCACATTTTGTCCACCTCCTCCTTGGGACCCTGCATCTTGCCGACAACGGTGCCCTGCTTGCTATTCTTTACCCAGCCCGTAATGCCCGCCTTGGTGCAACGATCCCGTGTGTCTTTCGTGAGATTCAGGCCTGCCGGTTCAGAGATATATGATGCTCATATTATTCTATATAGTCTACAGACAGTGGAATGAGGCGTGAAAGCAAGCCAAGGACAGTTGGGGGCCCCAAAGTAACAAGCTAGCTACTGTGGGTTTATTTTTAGCCCAAGTGCACTTGCTGCCTTGGGTTCTAACCCCACGATCCCTGATCCTGAACTTTGTCCTCAAACATTTCACACCTTGCACGTGTCCGTAGACCTCGAAGTCCAGCGTCACCAGCAGCCGGATGTCAGGAATGCCCATTGCGATTACCAAATGTGCACTTTTGGTTATGTAAAGTTCACACAGGCTTTTTTACTTTCTTTAGCCTAGCACTTTATCACTTTATTTGTATTTAAGCCAACACGATAGGTGAATAATAATATTCGCACAAACTGGAATCCTTTTAAGAATTTAAGAACAATTTTTTCAACACTACTCGTGGCGGAAAATTCGAGGCGCTCGCGATTTGGATATTCAGCAAACCGTCGCAAAATTCAAACTAAAATGCCAAGTTCCTACAAATTAGCGCTTCGCTAGCATATCAATTGCTTTCTATTTTGCGTTTTCGATTTGTATTTGCGTATTTATTTTAGCCGTCCGATGCATTCTGCCTCTTTCTATTAGTTCTTGCTACTGCTTCTCTCGTTGTTGTTATTTTTTTCAAATAAAAATAAAGAAAGAAAAGCACGAACGAGATACGAATCTCTCGGGTTGATAAGTATCTCATTTGTGGATGCACTTTATAGAAATTTTGAAGGAGGTGGGGCTTATACATTAAAATAAATATTACTAAATATTACTAATTACTAAAATTGTGACTTTCTGCTGGTTAGTATAGACTTAATTAAATTCGTTTACCTGATAAATCTTAACAAAAGTATACTTGTATAGGAAACTATAACTAACAAGCAAAAACTTAACTTAATCCCCAAGAAAAATACGTAAAATATCTTAACAAAATCCTGCTTTAGCCTTTTCTAACTACTAAATGTAATGATCTTAAGGATCACTTCTTCTACTATTATTTATTTCTTTCCCAAGTAAAAACTCTTAATAAAATCCTAGTTTTAGCCTTTTTATAAACTAAATGTACCCTCTTAAAGATCACTTCCTCTACCATTATTTATTTCTTTCCCAAGTGCGCTGTCTCCCACCAGACATGCCCTACAGGTGGCTTTTATCTGTGTACTATTTAAAATAATTTAGAAATAAAATGGCACGTTTTAGGTACTGAATATTGCTCAATTTAGCAACAAATTTGGCATTTTCTTTGCCTGTAGAATATGTAGTGACCCAAAACAATGCAGAGACTTTGTTTCTGCCCCCTTGATTTCGCTTTCTATATAAAAATCACCTTTTTTGCGATGCCAGGAATGACAAGTTCACAGCAGGCGCTATTCGTTGGGCCGTGAGACTTTTATAAGGCGAGACGACACAAGTATGTTATTATCTGATTTGTATTTTTGCATTCGATGAAAGGGAAATTTGATTTTTCAATGCAAAAATGTCTACTATTTACAAGTGGTGGTCCCTGACTAGGTATTTATCCTCAGTCTCAAATAAGATGAATCGAAATAGACAAAGCGGAAAACCAGAAGATAGAAATAGGAAGAGGTTATATTTTTCCCATCCTTAAAACAATAATAACCTAGAAGGAAACATAAATATCGGTTATATAGTATTTACAAACATTTATTTATTTATTTCTTGCGATATATGAAAATATCAATGTACAATGTTTATACTCGTATCGTTTATTACTTAGCTACTGTGAGTGGGGTGAGTGTGCCTTCATCACCAGGTTAAAATTTCATACGTAAAACCTGCTGCGGAAAATGCAAATATACTTCTTAAGGCCTAGGATCGTTCTGTACAGGTCTAGGTAGGGATTGGGTCTACACCGGGTCTGCAGGGGCAATAACTAAACATCTGACTCTTAAGTAAGCTCGGTAAGATTAGGCTTAGGCGATTATAACTAGGTTAACAGCTAGACATAGAAACGATTTAAAGGGTAGAAGACGCGAATCCTAAACGATCTGCACGGTGGAATGTGGCCTCTCGATGAGGCTGCTCTGCGCCTCCTTGTCCTTCTCCGCATTCCGTCCGAGCGAGGCGTGCTCCGGCTTCAGATAATAGTGCGGCGGCGGCGACAGAGGAGGAGACTTCGAACCATCTGCTGGACGGGCACTCTTCTTCCGTCGCTCGCGGAGGAAGTGCAGCCTTACATAGTTGATGGGTATATCGACGCTCTCGGCGCCCACGCCCTCCCCATCAATGAATACACCACGCACCAGGATGGAGTTAGAGCACTTGATGGCCGCCAGCAGCAGGAAGGGGATGAGGTGCGTAAGCCAGAAGCTCAGAAGCTTGTTTTCTGTGGGAATAAGAAGGGAAAAGCATTAAAGTATTGATATTTTCTACCAATAAGATTGAAATTAATAGAAGTTGTGCCCAAAAGTGTGCTATTAATTTTTTTTAAGATATGAAAGATTTCTTAGCATAATTTTACACACATTTTAAATTGTTTTAAAGTCTCTTACGATTCCTAATATTACTTTTTAACCCTTTTAACCCTTACCTGGATACAAATACACATCGAGCAGATTCCAAATGCCACGCCAGGCATTCACCGCCCCAAAGAATGTCATCAGATAGTAAATGTCGCATATAATCAGCTTGAAGATTCCACTAATCCTACGGCAAACATACCGCATTAAGGGATGAATCAGGAAGGTGACAAACACCGTCAGATAGCCAATCAGCTGTAAAAAATGTTAGATTTTAAATAGTTCTTCAGGAGATAATAAGCCAAGGCTTACCAGCGAACCCCAGGCGGACTTGGCCTTGTCCCGGGGGAACAGGAGCAGGTCAAAGATGCCCCAGACACCGCGCCAGGCGATGACCACCAGGCTGCCAATGACAAAGACCGAGAAGAGTGTGTCCAACACATACAGGCCAGGTTGATGAAAACCCTAAGGATAAAAATTACAGGATTAAATCAGCAAAAGCACTAGTTCCCCAGATGACTCACGGGTATCTTGAACATGGTGTCCACCTCGAAGTAATCACTCTTGTGGTCCATGGTCACTGTATAGGGAGCTGCCCCAAGATTCCTTAGCGTCCTCGTGGCCACCAGGAAGATGAGGGCGATCGTCGTGACCACGCAGACTATAATCAAAGAGTCGACGCTGGTCAGCCAGTCGCAGAGCAGCCAGGCCCCGCGCCACATATTCACGCAGACAATGCCAAAGATGGCCGTATATATCCGCGACACTGTATAGTAAGTGAGTCTCCTCCTATCCGGATGCACATGCTCCTTAAAGAAGTTCTGCGTGACGGTGAACACAAAGTGCCCCAGACCGCCGATCAGGAAGCTGGCCATCGCAGACAGAGGAAGGCTGTTGGGAAAGAGGTACACGCCCATCAGCTCCCAGGTGCCGCGCCAGTAGGCGATCACACAGGGTGCCACCACCAGGCAGGACAACATCATGTCCAGGATCTCGAGCAGGAGTTCGTGGAGGTTCCTGCGCGGCGTCTCCGCCTCCAGGCGCTTTTCGCACGCAGGCGAGTGTGTGTGATGGGGCAGGTGTGTGGGATGTCCAGGATGTCCAGGATGTGCGGGATGCCCGGGCAGCAAGTGGTGATGCTGCTGCAGGAGCTGCTGATCCGTTGCCAGCGCTGTCGGGCCATGGCAATGAGATTTCTGCCCCTGCCGACCGCTCACAATGATCGGCGTGGGCCCCACCGGCGTGCCCTTGTCCGTGGCCAACATGTCTGCCTGTCTGGGTTTAAGTTTGATCTTGGCAATCTGTGGGATCTATGGGTTCCGCTTAATTTTCGCTTAATTACTGGCAATTGGCACTCCGGATATTTCGGCTGGGACGACCGCTCCTGCTCACTGCTCGGCGGTGGCTTTGGAACTGGCGGCGGTGGTAGTCAGTTCAGGTAGCTGGATGCATTCCGTAGCCGGAGAGAGAGCACATACACGGGTCCTCTCCGGAACCGTCACCGCTGCATCGCCGCTGCGGTGATAATAATCTGGCGCTGATAATTAAACCGTCTATCTGGGGTCTTCTCCTCCTCGCCTCGCCAGTTGCATAATCCGCATCCACTGTCACAAGTACATCCACGTCCACGTCCACGCCATTTGCCTTCTGGAAGGGGGGCAAGGGAAGGGTAAGTCTATATAAATGCAAAGAACAATCACCAGTGGCTAAGCGACTAAGCCGGGCTCCTTATCACTTTTTTTTTGCACTGACTTCAATTCCGGTTATCAAACTTTGCTCTGCACAGCAAGACAACAACGACAAGGGAGAGTCAACAAAAAAAAGTCCTAATAAGTGTTTTATATTTTATTTTTTGTAGTTTATAGTTCGCGGACCTGGCATCTGTCCGGGCAACGGGCTTATCTCTGCCTGGCTGACTAACCGACTCTTTCCAGTGAGATCTGGACCTTGGAAACTGTACTTGCGTATTTAGTATTAATATTAAGGCAGGTTTACTAAAAACATTTAACTGAGAGCTTGTCTAACACTAGACACATGTTACTAATTAATATAATCTCTTTGTTTCATAAATCTTGGTTTTATAAGTGTGAAATTGATAGTGGTTTTATTGGAACTCAGGAATAATGTGGCTACGATTTAGTTACTCATTTATGAAGCAGATGGGATCAAAGGATTGAAGAAATTATTCCTAAGGGGGATATTTTTTAATGCAATGCAAAAATACCTTTTTAAAGTAATAATTATGGAATACCATTTTTTTTAATGGAAGTTAAACAGTGCAAAGATTTTCTTTTACTAAAAAGTAAGGTTTTTGAAATCCCCTAAAACGGTGTCTAAAAGTATGCAATAAAATATACAAAAAAATAATTACACTGTTCATATTGTTAAAAACATTTTGTAGCATACCTTTATACACATTTCTAAGGGATTTTAAAACTCCATTGACTCTGTTACAACCTTATGCTACTATATTTACAAAATTATTATACACTCAGAGATGCATTAATGTTATTCATTTATTAAAGCGCAAAATAAAGTAACTGGTGAAAAAGATAACTCTACTCGTGATTTAAAAAAGATAATTATATCTTGATGAAGTGTCTTAAACAAATAAAAACACAAAAACATTTAACAAGGATTAAACTAAATTGAGTTAAATTAGCCTTATGCCATCTATAATATAACTTTTATGCTAGCTATATTATTTTTAGCCCACTCAATTGGGATGTAAAGGTTTTAGGTTCTTTGTTTGAAGAAGTCCCCAAAATTCGGGGATCTTTCCCCCATGTGACTCATTAAAAGCAGTCCCCACAAGCAAATATTTAAGCATTCTAAGCAATCTAAACAATGCCAGGCCTGGGAATCCTTTATTGTCTTTGAATTAGAGGGTATAAAAGCTGAAGAAGAAATGAAAGCTTATTCCCATGGCCGTATGTCCCACATTTTTATGGAAGAGATCACCTGAGAGAGAGAGCGAGAACGAGCCGGAGCTCTTTTACTGATACCTCAACGTCAACGTGACAATTGTGCGTTGAGTGGCCCACTCTCCACTTAAGTCCCCTTCGGGCTTATCTCAAGTGACTTAATAGATCCAATTGAGGAGCCCACAGGCACAAGTCCAGGAGCAGCTTTGATTAAACGTAAAAAGTGCCACCGACCAGCGGCGAAACAAAAAGCGAAAGTGATCACCACGACAGTGCCATCGAAAGTGCCGGAGTCTTGAACTTGTGCCAGTTGAACTTGTCACTTAAGCGTCAGCCCAGGTCAGGGGCATACTCGTGTCCAAGTGGGAGGAAGGGATTTCGGGATTACAGATTCGGGAACGGATTTGGATTCGGATTGGGATTTTAGGGAGAGTCGCACAAACAGCGAGGGGATGAGGGAATGGTAGTGTTTTGCTTTCATTTAAAAATAGCCTTTACTCTTAATAGACATATTCGTGGATTTAATTAAATTTAATTGCTGTTATTCAATTAATTAAGTTAAAAAATGAAGTTTCAAGAATGAAATGAATGTATAAATGAAGTCTGAGTCTTTTCATTCTGCTCTGTTTCTAATTTTAAAAGCTGGAATAATGAAATCTGCAGCTTTTCCATTCGTACTTTTCTCAATTATGGACTGGCGGTGTCTAATTAGTCGCAGAGACTCGGCGCCCCCTTGGAATTAGTGCAGGATGTTTGTGATTTTCGTGTTTTTCGCTTGCTTTCTGCGGCGGCAACGCGGCGTATGCGCGATAATTAAACACACAGAACTTGCGCAAGGTCCAAGAGCGGGAAAGGGAACGGGAACGTGAACGGGCAGGGGCTCGGGGACGGGACTCTTTTTGTCGGTGCCACTGAGATTGCTGTTTGGGTCAAGCTCATTCACATTTAAATCCAAAAGCCGAGTGCTGGATTCGCTGGCTAAATGGACAGCCCGCTGGGCGCAGCAAGACTTCCTCGTTTTGGGGGATTTCGTTTCGCATTTCAGATGCAGCCAGCAGATGAGGCAGCGATCTAAATTGAGATCAGAGGCGGCGGCGGCCAAGCGGGATCCCTACTGAATTCAAGTTCAAACTCCCCAAGTGGGCCAAGTGACGTTCCAATGCTGCTGCTGGATGCAAAAATGCAAATGCACATTGTACTCCAATTATGTCGGCTAATTGACAAAGAACGGGTGACAATTCAAATGCCAAATTGGACACTGTGCGACTCTCTCGGCTCTGGCTCTCAGTTCTCAATTTTAGCAAGGTTCTTGACGAGTCCCCGCGAGTTACGACTTCTGGGCTGTCAGCTAATTAGGTTTGCCAACACAATAGTCGCTCGCCCGCGGACTATATCTCTGTATCTGTAAACAAAGATAGATAGCTGGCTGGATAAGGCCAAACATAAAAGTCCCTCTCTCTCTCCGCTTTATATTCGGGTAATTGTCGGCTGGTTTATGATCGGCTTGTGATTGCTAATTTGCCTTTGACTGATTCGAAAGCGTTTCCAGGCGCGATAATAGCAAGAGTGTACATCTCTTTACAGCTCGTCTTTTGTTCAATATTTACTCGTGTCATTATCAGGCATTAAGTGCTCGTTTAATTTTTTTTCGCAGTCATTGTCAAGTTGAATAATCGCGAGATCTAATTTAAAAATACTTGCGAGATGGACAAACCTTTTTTGCTATATTGATCTTCTAGCGGCTTGTTTGTAACACTTCTGAATGGGAGGTTCTTAAAGCTATCTATAAACTGTGGCAACTGGAAAGTTATAATAAAATAAGTTAAAGTTAAAGCCTCGGAAAAATTTAAGAATAATATAAGCAACATTTATTATTAGTTAGGAAACTCAAGACTTACTTAGGCAATCTTTTTTTTGAGGGGCTTTTTAATCAAATAAAAATGTAAATGTAACAAGCTTCTTGAAAAATAACTTGAAACCGACTTAAATCTTAAAATCATAAATTTATTATTATTAATAGAGTGAAGCAATAAAGAAAATTGGATTTGTTCAAATTAAATTAACTTTGAATGGAAAATTCAGGTCAGAATCATATTACTCTTAAGAGTCTCATAAATATTTTGACATAGGTAACACTGCGTATGAGTAATTTTTATTTTATTTTAGCCGCTTAAAGCCTGCTAAGGCAGGTATTCGAGTTTCTTTAATTCTTTCTTTTCTTATTTATCATATTAATCATAAAATCCTATAAACAAGACTAGCTTTACACATTAGTGGGATAAAAAAAATCCAGAAAGGTTCTTTACTTAACTTAATCACAATTCTAATTTAATTTTAATCATTTCCTTAGCAAAAAACCCTGCTTCATTTAACTGCCAGTAAAATCAAATTAAACACTTTCGTATTTTCCCAGCTATCGCTTCATATTTCCCAATTGCTTCGATTAGATAGAGGCGCCTCGCCGAATCTATTCGATTTATTTGTGCCTTATCAGTTATCGATTTACAAAAATATATTACAAAATCGTATGCCGAGTGAGCGGAAAATGCGTGCAGGCAGCGAGATAAACACAACAAACACACACACACCAAGCTTGCACACGGGCACGCACACAGCGACGACAGCGATGGACTGTAATAAATTTATGCAAAAACAAAAACATGGGATTACCGTTTAAAATTAGCAGAGCTTGCTGCCGCCGTTACTTTTTTTGTTTGTTTGTTGTATTTTATTTATTATTATTATTTATGTTTTTTTGTTTTTTGTTTTCTGCTGCTGGGTGCGTGAGTCGCGAGCTTTTTGGTTTGGTTTTATTCTTTTACTTTTACAACAAACGCACGCCTCAATTAAAGGAACCATATGTCACACAAGCACACCGGAAATGATGTCGCGGCTTATCGAATTGCTTCGATTACAATTGGCTTTCGATTTTGATTTTTCGATTTCTCGATTTCTCGACTTGCTGTCGATTTCGTTCGATTGGCTTCGATGGCGCGACCGTTAGACGTAGTCGGCCGTAGATGTTTGATGCCCGAATGCGCGTACGCGACTTCTGGCGCTACTATATATATGCCTATACTCGTAGGAATTGGCTAAGCTCGGCTATACACACAAGCACACACACTCACAGTCGAAGGGGCGCACAATCTAGTTTATTTGCACGGTTGTTTGAACTCGGCGGACCGACGAACTGACTGTGTTTGGCTTGCCCGCCGTTATATTCTGTTCTGATCACTCGCCGTCAGTCGCCAGTCGTCAATCGCCGGTGGCCGCAGAATCTGAACTGGAAGCCCGGGGACTGAGTTAAATCTGCGCTGGATTTGGGTCTCCGGATCGGACTGATGAGCGAAAAGCCCAGTGAAATAAATCGTGGCAGCTTTGGTTCCTCACATCCCGTTGAGCCGAGTCCCCCGAGTCGTAGAGTCTAAGGCCGAGCTTGAGCTTAGTAGAAAATCCCGCGCAACACCGATAGCGATATCATTTGTGGACTTTCTTATATTGCTGAGGAAAATTCCTCTGGTTTCTCTGTAATTTTCCAACAGTTGTGAAACGTTGAAGAATATCTTCTGTTAATACTCTTGCTGGGAAATATAATTTTGAAATTGTAAGCCACGAGCTTTCCTTTAGCGATATTTCTATATAAGCTTTTCTTTTTTGTTACAAGGTGGCAGCTCTTTTTCACTTCCCAAAACTACAATTCATATCAGAAAATACAATCCGTGCTTCATCATTAACATTTAATAAATAATATAAATTTAAAATATTTCCTTAAAAGTAAATTAAAAATCCATGTGCCATAAACCTTTTTATTCCGTTTTAAAAAGGTTTGAATTAATAATAAACAGCAGGTGCCCCTAATCAGATATGAATTAATCTGAAAGTGATACGTTTGATTGCAAAACCATCAACAAACTTATAAATGCAATATATTGAAGCCTAAAGTAGTACGTCACAAAATACTATAGAGTTTACTTAAATTATTCAGTGTGAGAATTAGTTCAGAGTCTGGAAAATGCTTTCAAATTTCAATTTGCGCATCAACATCAGCGAAATCTCATGAAAAACTCTGAAAATCAGCATCCATTCGACATTACTTTCTGATTAATTTATAATTGCATTCGGCGGGCGTCGCGTAACCAAGTCGAATGCGAACTTAAATTTCGAAATAAGTTCGCATTTAATAAAGTCATAAAAACGATGCAAGTGGAAACTATAAATATTCAATTACGCCTGGGAACTGGAAAGCTGATCAAGCTTACTCTAAATCATGGAGAGTTGATACTTTCCCTTCGAATCGTACTCTTAATTTATGCAAGAATAATTTTAGATAACAAAATTAAATATGAAGATTTCCTCGTTGCAATTGTGCAAAGAAATTAATTCAATTAGCTACTGTTTGACAGTTGCAAGATTTACAATTCGATTGATATATTTTTTTCCCATTCATTCCGCAAATAAAATACTTATCCTCTCCGTGATTAGATTTCCACGGATGTTTATGGGGTCTATCGTGATTTTCTTTGTCTGATTATCAGATCACGCGTTGCAGATACTCAATGGGAGCGGGTGGGGCTTTCCCTTTCGCCTATGGGCAAAAATGCTAATACTTATTTATGGATCAACCTTGAAATCACCATTGATAGAGATTGTTTTGCCAAAATAGACTGAAGTGGCTGTCTGGGTCTATATCTCCTCATCATTTTATCAGTAGGAAAAATCCAAATGACTGGGAAAGTAGACATAAGTTTTTAGGCACATGAAAATTTCATCATAAATGTAATATTTAAATTTATTATTGGTATACAACCGTATTAATGAATAATTTATTAATTTTATTAGGCTTATGAATACCAAACTTTTATGGCTATTCTTGAATACGAAGCACTCAATTATTGTTTATATTCATGGCAATATTAATTATATATTCTATAGAGTGGATTACTAAATATTAAGAGATGTAAACACAGAGGAAGTTATATAAACCATTTAGCCGCAGTTATTGATTTAAAAACTTGATCATTAAGTAAACAAACTTTACACGTTTCTTAGAAAAAAATGCACTTATAAATATAATCTTTCGATTGAGCAAAGAAATTGCCTAATTGCAGGTTTATCTTACCAATTTCCAGATAGCCACTATCAAAATGGGAATTTAATTGTGAAAACTTTAGGAGCCCGCTGATACGTTGTTAAAGCCGGTCACAATATTACTAACCTACCACAAAACTAAACTAGATCCAACTAGAGATTTCTTTCGCAGAAATTCGATATTGTTTTGGATTTTTTTTTTTTGCTACATCGTCGAGATATTCCAATGTCAACAGAGCCAGGTCAGTCCTATGCAAATGACCGCCGGACTAAAGATCACCGAAAAATCACCAAGTCACCGATTATCTAAATTAATTATTAATTTTATTAATTAGCCCAAGCGGAGCTGCCCTGCTGTATTAAATATTTACATACGTCTCTCTTGAATACGTCTCCGTTTCGAACTCGTGTTGATCACAAACTAAACTGATTCGTTGCCAAATATTTGGAGCTCTCCAAATCGGCGGCGGCGCAGCCTTATCGCCGCCTGAAACTGATAAGACCGATCCGAAAGGAAGGTATAAATATGAGTCCCCCTTAAGTTGTTTGACTAGCCTATTCCACTTCGGCAGCTCAATGATTAGAAATTAATGTAAATATCGCCCAAAATCGGGCTTTTCTTGTGTATTTTTCCGCCATAATCGCAGAATCGCTCCGATTCCCGTTCTCAGCCATAGATGCCTGAAAACTGTGCTATCGGTGGGCATTGCGAAAACACAGACATAAAGGCCATAATCAGGCGGCGTTGCCGGGTCATAAAGATCGAACAATGACTGAACATCGGCTCTACGATGCTACGAGTGTGGTTCGGGTTTCCGAAGGGGTTCGCCTTTTTGCGCATGGCCGCCATGCATTTTATTTTCTGTTAATTGTTTATTTTGCTTGAGATTTGCAGCTGTATTTTATACTAATTCTATTTTTAGATCTAAAAATAACTTAAATAAATAAATATTTCGAAGTAAAAGTGACTTTTTAATGTATATTCCTATCAAATATATATATTTTTGTAACAAAAGAATGCCTAAATTTCATGTTTTAATATATTTATAAAGGAATAGAATTTCTGATAACTTTTAGGAATGTTGCCCAATATCCATAAGGAATCTAATTAATATACATAAAAAATAACATAAAAAATAATTACAAAAAAAACAATAAACATTTTAGGCACCATTTCTTTGTGTTATCTTTGCAGAATAAAGCCTAATAAATAAGGTAATTTTATTTACTGTTGTTTATACTTGGAACAACTGATATTGCGCCTTAATAATCTTTAATTTGTAACTTTTTCGGTTAATATATTTATACATATTTTTATCTGCATTTTTTTTATGAATATTGGAAGTGGCAACCGAAACTTTTTCTATTTATGTTAATCTAGCAAATATAAATCTCTTTAATCGGTATATTGTAAAATGCACCATTCTAATCTATTTGGGTTATATCAATAAATCTATAGAGGAATGTTTATACGAATATTAAACCCAAAACGGCGCAATAAAATTAACTTAAATCATGTCCAAACAAACCCCAAAGGTAAGCTACATAATATTTACTTGAAGGCCAATAAGTATGCTATATAAATATATAAAAACAGGCAAAAAAAATGTGAATTGGAGAGTGAAAGGGTAAAGATGTAAAGGTTTTCAACCTCATAAAGTACTCTGTTAACTCCAAAATTCGATCAGAATCAATAACCGAATACATTCTGTAATGTTACGACAAAGAATTCCATCAAATAAAGAATTTTTTCTTATATTTTCCCATAATCTTAAAAGAAAACGAACCTTTTTTATATAAAATCTTAAATTATTATTTAATTTCTAAACGCTACAATTAATATACATAATCTCTAAGCTCTGGCGGTCTTGCGTTTCTGGCCCTCCTTTTCCTTGAAAGCCTCGACCAGCTTGAATTTCTGGACCTTGCCAGAGGTGGTCTTGGGGAATGCATCAACTGGGATGACGTATCTAGGAACCTTGAAGTGGGCCAGCTTGCCCTTGCAGTACGCCTTGAGGGCCTCGTTGGTGAAAGAAGAGGGATCAACACCTTCATCCAAACGGACGAAGGCGCACACCTCCTCGCCCAGCCGCTCGTCCGGAACACCGATCACCTGGTGAGAAATGTAAATATTTTAGATATATCTGGATTTATATTCTCTAAAGAAACTACTCACATGAGCCTCGATAATCTGCGGGTGGGCGTTTAAAAAGTCTTCAATCTCTTTGGGAAAGATGTTCTCGCCGCCGCGGATAATCATCTCCTTGAGGCGTCCCACAATCCTTCCGTAGCCGTTGGCCTCCAGGATGAACTGGTCGCCAGTGCGCAGCCATCGGTCCTTGCCAATGGTCTCCCGCGTCTTCTCCTCGTCGTCGTGGTAGCCCAGCATGGTGGTGTAGCCGCGTACGCACAGCTCCCCAGGCTGGCCGAAGGGCACACACCGACCCTCGGCATCCACCACCTTGGCCTCGACGTGATCCTGCAGGTGACCCACCGAGTTCAGCACGATCTCGTCGCTGTCACCGGGCAGGGACTGGAAGATCACGGCCGTAGTCTCCGTCAAACCGTAGACACTGTGTACCGTCTCCACGTTGAGGATAGAGCGTACATCCTTGATGAGCTGCGGCGACACAATGGCTCCGCCCGTGATGGCCTTCTTGACCCTGCCCAGAGGGACCTGCAGCTTCCGCTGCGTGTTGACCAGATCCACGTACATTGTGGGTGTTCCATGGATCACTGAGCACTTTTCCTTGACGATCGCTTGCAGCGAGTCCTTGGGACTAAAGCCAGCGGCCGGAAGGACCAAAGTAGCGCCCTTGACCAGCCCAGCCATGATGGTGATGACGACGCCAAAGGCATGGAACAAGGGCACCTGGACACAGATCCTCTCGCCCGCCAGCTCATTCCTATTGCCCACATGGATGCCGTTGTTCACGAAGTTGTGATGGGAAAGACACGCCGCCTTGGGATTTCCGGTGGTGCCTGACGTAAACTGGATATTGCAGGCGGACTCTGGCAGGATGTCGTGCTGGCTCTTGGCCACCTCCTCGCGCTCTGACTTGCTGGCCAAGTCGAGGAAGTCGTCGAAGCGTAGGGCTCCCTTCAGGCCATCGTTGCTGTCAATGATCACGGACTGCAGGTGCGGGAACTTCTCGCTGCGGATTCTGCCCGACTCCGCGTCCGCTATCTCCGGGCAGATGCTTCGCAGGATCTCGTAATAGTTCTGTGTCTTGAACGTCTCCGGTGCAATGATGGCCTTCACATTGACCTTGTTCAGACAGTAGGCCACCTCGGGTCCCTGGAAGGCCGGATTGATGCCCACCGAGGTGAGACCCGCTCGGGCGGCTCCCATCATGCCCAGGTACCAGTGCATGTAGTTGGGCGCCCACAGACCCACGGCATCGCCGCGCTTAAGGCCCAACTTGCGGAAACCCGCCGCCAGGGCATCCGCCTCCTGGAGCAGGCTGCGGAAGGTGTACCGCTTGCCCTCGTGACAGGAGACAATGGCCTCCGTGTCGCCGAATTCGGAGGCTGATAGCTCCAACTGGCTGCCAATAGTGCGATAGACCAGGGGTTCCTTGCCCAAACTATGTCGGTGGCTTATCAGGATGGGCAGCGAGGTTGAGATACTGCAAGGAAGTGAGCGATTTGTGTTGATTTTATTTGAAGCTTATTTTAATTGGTATTTATGGGTATAAGAGTATAATGATTGTCATTATGCTGTTGGTTTAGCTTAAGTTGAGATTTGAATATTCAGAGCTTTGCTAAAATTTAATTACTCTTCTAGCAAACAAGCTTAAGGTGGTTAGTCTGCAGCGAGAATTGATAAAAGAAAGACGTGCTTTGAGAGTTATTTCGTGTGTGCTATTGTTTACGAACCTTAAACAAAGTCTTGGGAGTATTTAATGAACAATTAAATGTGACTTGGGATTGAAATACAGAAGAAGTGATGAAAATTTTTGTATTTTCAGTTCTTTACCCTTTTATAAACTTTTAAAAACTTAATCTAAGATCTTGATCTATCTCAAGTCAGTTCTTTGTGGCAGTTGCGTTTTCTTGTGGTACAAGTGATACAAATTTTTGTTATTTTCAGTTCTTTACCCTTTTTTAAACTATAAAAAAATTTATCTAAGATCTTGATCTATCTCTTCGTGGCAGTTGCGTTTTCTTTAGGTTTTTAAATTTATTTTTACATATTTTATCTTAAAAATATAATTTAAAGACCTCATTAGTGTTTTATTAGTCTGACCTTGGGCCTAATCAAAAAATTATACTTGAATCACCAAAAACAAGACGGCAAAAATCACAAACAAAAAAATCATTAAAATTCATTCAAGAGATAAAGGTTGATTAATGTTAGTAACCGGTTTCAATTACGATTTGTTGAAAAGGGTTTCCTTGCAATTAAGGAAGACAACTTTCTTTCAATTATTGAATTCAATTTATTTTTTTAATGATTATAAATATAATAAATATTTTTATTATATAATTTACTCAATATTTTTACGTGAAACATTAATGCTTTGAAAGTAAACCAAGATCTACGATTTATTCTCCCTACAAAACTGTCTACGTGTCAAAAACTAAAATTCATCTATTAAAGGTTCGTTCTCCTGCTAGTTGGGTTCGTATTTTCGCTAAGTGTGAAAGCTTTTGTTGAAAGCAAAAGCTTAACAAGTAAAACTAAATAGTGTGCTTATATATATGTTATCACTTGATTTATATTGGCCGGAGATAGATTGTGCTTCCTATTTGTAAGCGTGCCCTATTACCTGTCAGAGGGTTGGTGTTAATGGCGCGTGCCGTAAATTGTTTATAAAATAGAATTATGTGTGTTATATATAATTAGTAGCTTGTATTTACCAGATATTACAGCATTACAGCTTGTTATAAATATTTAATATAAATATATGTATGTAAGAACTTGTAAAAGGTAAACATTAGTTATCTGTTTTGATGTCTGTTGAGTTAGCATTTGACTTTGCTGGCTGCCATAAATTGTCAAGCGAGTGGAAAGTTCTGAAAGCGTTTTTGCTTATCTTTCTGAAAATCATCCAAATTAATACACGATAATTAATAAAGAATAAATATAGACACTAGCTTCAGAGCTGCCATGCCCCCTTAAGCCGGGTGTTCAACTTATAAGGGCTTAAATAGATTCATTACTCTATAAAAATCATGCCAAGACTGGGGCAACTGTACCATCTAGCTGGAATCTAAAATGTTACGCAATTCTCCGCCCAGAATTCCGGTGGATGAGGGGAATAAGGGGGGACTTTATAGCTCTCACCCCAGACCAAAAAAACTGCGCAATTGAATATTTCCCCCTTTTACCTTAATGCAAATAATAGATAAAAAACCACAAATGACCTTGAGGGTGTGTCCCTAAAGATAAAGATCCTCGAGGGTCCTGCTTACCTGCGCCTAGACTTGAGGACACATCGCTGCCTCAGCACTTGGCTGGAGAGGATCTGCAGCTTCCTGTTCATCTTGCTGAATATATATCACAGTTTTTCGCACGCTTGGTTCGATTTTCTTGCGGATATTAAATGCTCATAATATGCCCCGTATGCACTTGCACAAGTTCTTAATTAGTTTCTTGTTAATGTTTCCCAGGAACGTCCGCAGTCCGCCAAGTTCTAATACAAACTGAGCGGAGGGGACGGTTTTTTTCAAACGCCGTCTGTGCTCTGCCTTATCCGCTGCCGGCTTCTCTGCTTTTGCCGCTGCCTTCGGCCAGACACGATCTTTGTCAGCGTTTGTTTTGCTTTGTGTTTTAACACTTTTATTTTGTTTGCCTTTTCCTTTTGCCTTTTGCCTCTATCTCTCTGCCTTTGCCTTTCGCCAGCACGTGTGGCTGTTGGCATTGTATTTGTGTTTATATTTGATTTGTTGCGCTATTAAGTTTGCTCGTCTGGTTTAGATTATCTGGCAGAGGAGCTTTTGGGGATGTCAGAGGCTTAGGTAAAAAGGGATTGCTTAAGAATATTAATTATAATTATTTAAATATTAAAAATTAAATAAGTTTTATTGTCACTTTGTTATTTGGTTACAAAACACTTCACTTAAACATATTATAACAATATTAATAACAGAATTTTCAAAATAATTTTTATATTAGTTTTATACGTTTTTCACAGTAAAATGTAATGCCTGAACTCCTTTAATAATTTAAATTTATAAATAGTTCTAGAGTAGTTATTTTTTTAAGTCATAAATAAATTATTATTCCCATTTGAAGTTATTTTGAAATTTCTGCGATTTAAGAGTCTAACAAAAATATTATTAAATTAATAAAATTCTTTTCATTTCCTTTTCCATTATACCCCTTCCAAATATATTTTTGCCTACGCCTCTGTCTATGTTTGAAGCTTTTTTCAGTGTGGCGTGATGCGCAGCTTTATGATCACGCAGAGAAGTGTGTTCACCCCATTATGTTTTACCCAGATGTGGGAAAGATGTGAACATAAAGCGAATATAAAAAAATAGTAATAATAATAAGACTGATAGTGATTTTCCTGAGCATTTGACAGCTGTGTAATTTGTTGACTATAAGATAGTGTGGGAATCATTGATAAGGTAGGTGTGAGTACCCACTGATAGCCAGCTTCGATTACTTGCTCCCTGGTGAATCCAACGCAAGTGTTTATTGATTGTTTTGTTTATAAAGCAACAAGGACAGTAGAAGAGGGTCATCGAAATGTTATTAGATAGGAAAAAAAAAAAGGAAAATAGCTTTAGACCTAATGTTTTATTTTTAGAACAAAGTAATTTGATAAAGTTTATGTTTTTACAGGTTTTTATAATTACCTTGTTTCCGTGCTAGATCGATATCACAAAGTTTACCTTTATTTATATTTTTTGTTTGCGAACTTAACTGATTAGAGAGCAATCCCCATTCGATAAGGCCACCATATACGGCGAGTGCTTGAATCATTGACTACGCCGGCATCCCTGATAAGTTGGCCAGACATAGTTCGCATCGCTCGGAAATTTACTTGGTCTTATCAATATTTTGTAGGGTTTCTTATCGAACCCCCCAAAAAGCTAGACGCTGCTTTTGCTGAATCGCGTTTATTTCGATGGCCTTGAGGGCTAATCAAGAAGAAACATTAACGAGACACATTTTTGCACCAAACTTGGTTTATTTATATGAGAAATTCAAATCATAATTGAGAGCAGGTCTTCACAGACCTTGTTGAGCAATTTATTAGATTTTCAAGCTTTGAAGTTCAATTATTGCCATTTCCCAGAAAATGAACATGTGTTTGTACAGCTTTATATAGTATTTTTATGTCTTTAATATTAACTGCAACTGTATGAGGGATGTTCGTAAGTCTTAATGCTTATATTATGAATTAAAATGTAATATTTGCCAAGCTTAATATTCAGTGACTTTTTTTTTTAAATAAAGTTCAGTACAAAATAAATAAACCAACCAAAGCCCAAACTCCATTCCCAATCTCTGCACTTTGGTTTTCCCTCAGCCACTTAACGACGCTGAAGGGAAATCCCAACGAAACTTGAGATTTTGGCGCGAAAAATTCGGCTGGTCTGGGGGATTCAACAATTGTAAACAAACGCTTGCGCGGATTGCTCCTTTAGCATTTTCGCGGGAGCGTCTTCGTCCTTCGACGTTTGGAGCTTCGTCGTGTTGCCACGCTACCAACAACCGAGTGGCAGGCCGAGTTTTCCTTGGGCAAACGGAAAACTCAGCTCTGAGCCACTGAAAACTGCTGAAAACTGGCAGGAGCAAATCAGAAACTCGCAGACGCTCGTGGCAAACGGTTGTGCTTGTACTTGTGGCTTAAACAAAGAAAAAATTCAGCGTTTTACCCAAGAAGGGGACTCTTTTGGCCAAAAAAAATAACAGAAACAGGGAAGAAAAAGGGGGCACTGCCGTTAACGCACACGCAACCGAAGCCATAAAGGGGCTAAACATATAAATTTGTGTAGTAAAAGTGAAGAAAGCGAAAGAATCAAAGTGGAATAATAGCGAGCGGATGTGTTGGAGCAATTTTCTGTGTGTGCCTTGTGTGTGTGTGTGTCTGTTGCTGTTGCCAATGAAAATGCAAATTGTTGGTAACAAATATTGGTAAAATGCGGAGGCCGTAGGAATTTGTGCAATGCGAGTGCGAAGTATGCAATCCCAATCCCAATCCGTAACCGTATCCCCGAACCCGAATCGAATCAATAATAATACAATAATAACCGACCGATATTACATGGATAATGGCAGCATAAACCAGTTAATAGCCGAAAGTGTCTTTGTTTAGTTTCCCCAACCCCCTAACCCCCGCGTAAAAGCCGCCCATGATCTCCGCCTGATTGAAGGCGAGATTCGACGAGAGGAGCCCACCCAAGGATGTCGCAGCCGCGCGGTGGCCGAGGCGGTCGTGGCGGCGGCGCTGGTGGCGCCGGCGTTGGCCGCAAGACCCCCTCCTCGCTGACCGGTCCGCCGGATGACTCGGCCACTCCCAGCGAACGGGCGACGCCTGCCAGCAAGGCCGACTCCGATCCCAAGGACGACAGCTCCAGCAATGGCGATAAGAAGGACACGGACGCCTTCCCCGCCCCCAAGCCGCCCAGTGCCGGTGCCTCCATACGGGACACGGCCAACAAGGTGCTTGCGTTGGCCATGAAGAGCGAGTGGACGCCCATCGAGGCGGAGCTGAAGAAGCTGGAGAAGTATGTGGCCAATGTGGGCGAGGATGGCAACCACATACCGCTGGCCGGAGTCCATGACATGGTGAGTGTACTGTACGCCGGCGGCGGCACATTTCCCGGCTTTCCGTGGGCCAAAAAAATTTGTAAAATCAATTGCCAAGCAGAGAGCGGGATTCGGTATCGAAATAAGTACAGGAACAGGTATTACACTGAGAAAAATATAGAAAAATTGGGGACTCTTTTAAAAAAAATTAAGTAAATAACTCTAAGTAAAATATCTGACTTTAAATGCCTTGGTTAACAATACTTTTATAATCGTTTAAAGTCCGCAGGAGCTATAAAACATAAAAATATTTAGAGGAAAAAATTCACTCGAGACTAATCTTATTTTTTAGCTTGATAAATAAATTTTTTTTAATTTTTAAGGCTACTTAATTAAAAGCTTCTTATAAGCAAGAGAATATAAAGTACCAAAGTTTTTTAGAAGATTTTAGTCACTGATTACTGGAGACTTACAATAATTATAACTATATAGTAAAGTTGTTGAAATGACTATTAGAAATAAGTGAAGTCAAATGGAGTCTTTACATCTTTAATTCCCCTTATTTCATTATAAACTTTCAATATCATTTATATTTGTGTTATTTATCTATTTAGAGAGGTATAAATTCTTATTTAAATAATGATTTTCCTTTTGGCAAACTAATTCAATACTTAAGCGTAAATATTATTCAGAAAGTCATTAGAATCATTTATCCAAGTGTAGTTGGCGATATACAAACGTCGCCCTTATCAACGTCGGCGGCATTTTCCGATTTCTGGTTGTTTACCAGCCAAAATAACGACACAGAGCGCGCACAGGAACTGGCGGCCAGAAAACAGAGCAAAACTCAGAGCTCAGAACTCGGAACAGAACACAGAAAATACAAGTCAGAAGTCAGAAAACTGGCGAGCCAGCAGAGAATGTTATTTGATAGCGCGGCCCAAATGTTTGGCTGCCAAGGCGATGGCTTTCCGCTTTCTGGGAGCTCCGGTAGCTCCGGGAGTCCTGCCACAAGTTGCGCTGACTACCAGCCGACCGATAAACTCATAAAACATCGAAGAATTGAAGCGCTTTGATTTCAATTTACCATAAACGGTATGAAACGAAGAAGTCGTTGACATAAAATTAGCGTTGAACCGTCGACCCGTCGGAACCCCGCTAATGAAATGCGGAGCGGGGCGGCCTAAAGGGTTGATGAAATTGCCGTGGGGTTTGGGGCTTTCCTTGGTTCCGAACTTGTGTCATAAATACAGGTTTGTCTGTTCAGCCAGACTAGACTGGGCTCGAGACGATATTTGCATAAATATAGCCTCAGACGGGGGCCGGGAGTTGAGCTATTTTTGCTTCAGTTATTTCTACCTTTTCCCCACTTGATGGCTTTGCTCTTGATTTTGTTTTAATTGCAAGACAAAGAGCTAGGGAATGTAGAACTTATAAGAAAGGGAGTCTAGTGCAATGGATGATGGTTTTAATTGTTTTTAGTAAGCAGTCAATGGGGTCAAGAGGTTACGCTGGGGATTTGTTTTTTCTATTTTTAAATACTAATTAATGGTATCTTAAAAGTTCATAAATAGGCAAGGCTGTAAATTTAGCATTTACTTATTTATAGCATATTTATTTTACATATTTAAATATTTATTTTGTTAGAAATGTAACCCAAAATGGAACTACACTAACTCATTAAAATATATTAAAAATTCCATCTCTTAGCTAGTGACTTGAATAATTTGTTCTTTTGTCAACTTCGTCTTTTATTATTAAAGTTCGAATCGTTTGACTTGCATCTGTCGCCTTATCAATTTCACAATTATTCCTATAGATGTGTACTATAATAAACTTCTTATCAAAGAACACTGACTGCAGGAGATGAGTAGAAAAGTTATACATAATTGGTTGAATTAGTGAATATTTATACCACTTAGAAAACAATTAAACATGAAATATGGAAACCAACATAACAGAACATAATTTAACCTTAATACTAGCCAAAGAAATTTTTTTTCTTAAAGTTTATATGAAGTATTTTTCTACTCTTACATTTTTCCTGCCAAAATTTAATGAAATAAATTTCCCTAAACATTTCCATTACAGAATACCGGCATGACGCCGCTGATGTATGCCACAAAGGACAATAAGACGGCCATAATGGATCGCATGATTGAGCTGGGCGCCGACGTGGGAGCCCGTAATAACGTGAGTCTTGGACCGGGTTTTATTCTGGGAATAATTTAAAGCTGCTTGTAGTGGCCACCTGCCTGCCTGGGAGCCAAATATAGAAGCAACCCAGCTGTTTTGAAGCCAACTTCAGCGGCAAACAAAAGCCACTAGAATTGTGTCAAATCAATAAAAACCGCATAATTAAATCTCGAGCGTCGGGGGCGTCGGTGGGTGAACCCATCTACATCCTACATCTACGCACGATTCGCACGCACGAGTCAGAGAGTCCCAATACTACTCTCAATACTTGAATACTTCAATACAGCCGACCCTCAATGGGTCAACTGAACCGAACTTGGCCAACGGGGTTCTGGAGTGCCTAAACAAAAAAAAAGAAAGAAACCTCAGCACGCGAAAACCGAAAGGGGAATTTCCCAGGGCAGTGGTAATTGAAAGCTAGGATTTTATTTTGTTTTTACAGCTTGGCAATTGTTGGGAATTAGGTTTTAAATTCAAACTAGTATGTTTTCTTAGAAAAACATTTATATTTTATATTAAAAGCCTATAAAGTCAGCCTGTGAAATACTTCTAAGAGATGTGGTTTAAATATTAAGAAGGATAGAGGTGGTTCTTCTATACTACCCATCACCAATGTTAATAACTTTCAATCCTTCAATCACATAACCTTCGACGAAAGCAGGTTAACCAGCGAAGATGAAAGGTCACCGCTGATGTTTATCCTGATTTCTTGGGCCATTTGCCATCGTGATTATTGCCAATTCTCGTTCTCGTTTCGATGTCAGCGGCAGCGGCAGCAAATGAAGTGAGCGGCTGGCCATTAGGCCAAGTGGCCAACAATTGGACGAATTCGTTGGCTAGCTTTTGCATGCCGCAATTACTTGGCACATTTCATTTCAAGCCGGACTTCTCCGCTGACCATTCACATGTCCTTACGCCTACAAACAATATTTTCTTGTTTTTTTGGGGGCTTGTGGCGATAAAAATCCTTGACCTAATTACAAAATAATTGTTGCCAAACCAGCGAGCAGACATGGCGAATTGAATTACCAAAACAAACACAGAAAAGTTCAATTTTCATAGCCTCCTAAGGGAAAATCCCCCTTTTGGGTGTAAGAGTGTGTAAAGGGGGAATGTTTGGGAAAAATGTTAAAGGTAAAGTTTCACATTAAAGTAAAATAAAACATGAACAAGCTGGAAAGTACAAGAAACTAACCATGAAAATAACACGACAGTTGGCATTGGAGGGGAGGTATTAAGTCTTTACTTTTTGAGGCAGGGAAAACCTTATTTTGAAGGTATATTAGGGGTCTGGTTTTAAAGAAAATAATTATTTGAGGGATTTATTTAGCGGCTTTTTGAATAAAATTTTTTAGGAGGACTTTGTAAGCATTTTTAGCGATTTAAAATTATTTGTATGTAAAGTATGCAATGCTTTTAATTTCCTAGAGACGTAAAATCACATAAAAAGGGATTTAAATTCAGTCAAAGATTTATTTTAGATATAATTTGAAGATATTTTCATATTTTTATCTATTTTTAATTAACTTAATGAGTTATTTCATGGATTAAATTATGTCTCACCCACTTTTTCCTAAAGTAAAATTACATCATTTTAATCTAATTAAAAAAAACCCCTCCTTTCCCTATCATCATTAAAAGCGCACCTTTTTTAAGAGCCTCATCATGAGGCCTTACCTCATCGTGATCATTACTCTAATCTTTAGTTAAATGTCACGTCGTGACCAACTCAGATAATTTCACCTTGCAACACGCCCCTCTCATCCCCCGGCCTAATGAATTAAAAATTCTTGACTTTTGTGAGAGGGAAATGTTTATTGCATTTACAATTCGCAACTTATCTAACTGTCGGGCCGGGCCTAAGTAATACCCACTCAACACGAGATATTATGGCCATTATAAAGGATATACTTGCATGATGTAACGGCGCGGCTAATTAACATTTTTAACTTTTCAGCTCCAAGAAGGAGTTTTATTTTTTTTTAGGTAAAGAGGCGTGTTCTCAGCAACACCTCCTTTGCAACTTAAAAGCCAATTAATCAAGCACATGACTCCGATGTACGCCCAGAGCCTGGCCAAAACTCCATTTGACCTTTTGCAAGAGGCCAAAAAAATAAGTAAAAAAATCCAGAGACCTCGGACGTTGGACTGTGACTTCCGCTACATTTTTATGGCCCTGTGCCGGTGGCGTCATTAATATGCAATTTTAATTAAATTCAAGCGGCGTACTTCACGCAGTGACCTCTCCATCCGTCCATATGTGGGGCGATGACAGCGGGAAATAAAAAAGGGATTCATTTGTCAAGCTTCTCGGGTGCGTGAGTAAATCTATTTGCTCCTCCCCAAAAAATAAGAGGGAGAAACAAATTAATTTACTCCATTAGCGGGGCTAGGTGCACATGCAAGGATTTGAGTAATCCAAAATAAGCTCCGTAATGAGGACTTGCAATTATTCAGAGCACTTCCCCCCGCTCCTCTCTGAAAGGTGTGTGACATCGGCCCAAAATGACTTCATTTGGCCTGGTCTGGGCGGGGCGTCAACGTGCCAAAGAAATCCACGTGGATGGCACACACACTCCTCGAGTGTATCTCTGTCCCCTCCATAAACACTATAGTAAACACCCGCGAAGAAACTGGGTCGCCGTTGCGCCTACCTCTCACGTTCACTAAGGCAAAGGCAAAAATGTGCTGGAAAATTTGCGCTTCCGTTTTGGTTTTGTTTCCGGTCTTTTCCCTGCCTTTCCTTGCCCAACAAACACCAGCCAAAGGTGCACGAGGCTCGAAAAGCCAGCGTGGAGTTGCGCTCAAAAGTATGCAAAACAGCGCGTGAAATATTATCTGTCTACCTTGGGCCCCTTCTTAAGACCCCACACTCGCAATCAGTCCACTTTGGTTCAGAGTTTACTTTGGCTTTTCTTTCGGGCCAACGTCTTGGATTGGCTTTCTGGACATGTGTCAAAGCCGTCTACTCGGAACGGCGGGCTGTATGCAAATTAGCAGGAGCTGCGGCCAGAAATAGTCGCAAATAAACCACAGAAACCACGAAATTCACACAGCACGAAGCCCACACACACTTACTGAACGCTGGAAATACCCAGGGGGAATTACGTGGGTTTTTTAGAATTATGGAAATTTGCAAAAATTCTACTAGTTTGTTTAAGATTTCCTTTGTTGAATCAGCAAACTGATATTTAAAGTAAGACTTTTATTTATTTTAAAGCGAATTTATATGAACCTATATAAGGACTAACATTCGCATTAAATAAAATATTTATTGAAGTAAAAGTTGTATTTTTTATAGCTTAAATCCGATTAAAATTAAAAAAGCTTAAAAGCTATATTTCAGAGCATACTTTTAGGCACATATTTAGGTGTTTTCATATCCCTAAAAGTATTTTTGAGGCTTTAAAGTTTAGAAACTTCAAAATAATAATAAAGCCGATAAATCTTTATTATAATATCTTCATCAAAGTTTTAAGAGTCCAGACTGTACTCCATTTTATACAAAGTATCCCAGAACCAACCTGATGACAGGGCAAAAAGACCTCTCCTTTTTATCCAGTCCCTTAACTACATATACACTTATATATACGAAACCAGTTCACTTCCGTTTTCGGCTGAAAACGATGGGGAGACTTAGTTATAAATTAAGCCCATGGCCCGGAGCTGGGCACACGGGGCGTATGTGTAACACATTGCGTTATGGCTTATTATATAAGGCAATAAATATCGCCGCATGCCCCAATTCACATGTGAGTCACTTGGTGTGATTTTCCCGAGACTAATTTCTCCAGCTGAACCTAATACCCTCCATGTTAGACGTTATCTCAAAGCACTTTTCTTTTCGTTTCGTTACGTTTCGGTGATTTGCCCAGGGTTACATTTTCCAGTTTACGTTCCTTGTTTTCGTTTTTTTTTTTATTTTCGGTTTTCCTGGGAGCATTTGATGCAGTTTTTGCATGTGAGGCTCTTGGCCATTAAGAGGGGTCCGTAAGTGAAAGTCCGCATGCAAGATTGTGGCTTAAGTAATCAACCGCCGGCTGCCGCAGGCCACACCTTTCTTCACATGCAAATCCCTCTGACTTTGACCCATTGAACTGACCCAGCTGCCCCTCGGTGAGGGCGTGGGTTTCCTGCCAATGAATTGCAATTGATTTCTTCCACTTCTTCGTCTCTCTTTGCAGGATAATTATAATGTGCTACACATTGCGGCAATGTATTCGCGTGAGGATGTCGTCAAATTGTTGCTAACAAAACGCGGCGTGGATCCCTTCTCCACCGGTGGCGTGAGTATTCCAATAGCTTCATATATATACAGGAAAAAATGCCCTAATAGTTGAGCTGGCGACACGTCGAATTCCGAGTCTCAAATCTCCAGTTTCAAGTCAATTAAATAATGGGGGCTGCTGTCAGCCCCGATTCGTTGGTAATTTTCAGTTATTAGACGCATATTTCAGCTGGCTTTTATAAAGAAAAAAAAATAAAAATAACAAAGGTCAGAGTCAGACGAAGAGATGCAACTTTGTGGCTCGCATGTTGCATGTGACTTTGGCGGGCACCGCCAATTAACTGGCGACAAGGTTAAGATGGTAATGTCTAGGTCCCTCTTAAAGGCACCCTGGAGCCACTGCACTTTAACCAAGCGACCATGTTCAAGGTAAATAAGTTCAGAGAAAGCCCAATGGAGAGGTTACCAAGTAAATTGTATTTTAGTAAGAATTTATTTAGTCTTCGAGGTTAATTAGGATCAGAAATAAATGATAAAAGGAGAAAAATCAAAGATATCCCATCTAAAACAATAATTAATAAGGACTTTTAACACTTATTATAGCTTTTAATTTTATACAATTTTTATTATTAGGGTAAAACCGAAATTCCGTATTCGTTTTCTTAGATTCTTAGACTTAAGTTCTTACAAGAAAGCACAAGGACATGGCATATGGTACCTTTTATATCTTAGAAAATATACTTACTTTGAATATGGTATTTAAACTAAAAAGACCTCGCCTAAAATTATTATTCTTGGCTTTACTGAAAGTAGGTTTAATCTTATGTTTAAAAAAATATGAAGACCTAGAACTCCCATTAAATTTGACTGAAAATAAAGGAATTAAGGATAATCACTAT
The DNA here is from genome assembly GCA_008042615.1 of Drosophila auraria. NCBI lineage: Eukaryota > Metazoa > Arthropoda > Insecta > Diptera > Drosophilidae > Drosophila > Drosophila auraria. Next base: position 103,522 of record VNJW01000165.1, read on the forward strand.
GTCGAGTCCTTTGCAGGCAATTATTTCGTTTTCTTTCCTTTTCTCTAATTTTTTTTTGCCTTGTCGCCATTAATTTAGTTTTCTTCATACTTTCTCGGCCGCAATGGGCTCGGGACTTAGTGACTTAGGGGGCGTGAGCGTTGCCAAAATTACTGATGGTTATCAGAAGAGAGCTCCGTGGGCGGGTGGAAGCGAGACAGCCAGATGCAAAACTTTTGTTTTAGCAACAGCCAACTTTGAAGTGTTCCGTTGGCGTGTGTGCGTGGCTAAAGGACTCCACATTCGCGTTCACCAAGCACCACCATATCCTCATCCAACACCTGGCCTATGTTTCCTAAACCTGCTGCTCCACACCCTCCGGTTAGCTTACCTCTCGCTCTCGCTCGCTGCGGGAGTCCCTTTATTATGGTTACTTTACGTTTTTTTTTTTTTTTTTTTTTGGGCTGTCAATCTGTGATATGAGCGAGAGAGTGGAGAAAAGAAAAATGACACGAAATGTGCTTATAAACGCAAAAACGAGCCACTTGCCTATTCAGTAGCAAATGGGATTTTGAAGCGAATAGAAACAACCAGTTTGCTGGCTTTCAGGTGCGAACATTCAGCCTCAAAGAGCTCAGGGCTTAAAAAACACACAAAAAGTGTGACCCTAGCCAAAAGTGCGTTAGCAGTGTGTCTCTCTATCTATCCAAGAAAAAATAAATTTAATTAAAAATCTCCCCTTTTCAGTCGCGTTCGCAGACTGCGGTCCATTTGGTGTCGAGTCGGCAAACTGGAACTGCTACCAATATCCTGCGAGCTCTTCTTGCGGCTGCTGGCAAGGATATTCGCTTGAAGGCGGACGGCGTAAGTGTGACCATGTGTGCTAGCTAGTGTGCCAGTGTGACTGTGTGAGTGTGTGATGGAGAGCCACAAGTGTTGGCAATCCCATTGATGCCGCGTTATCTCCTCTGTTCCAAACACAAGTTCGCCACCCGAAAGTGAGCCCCCGAGAAGTGAAGTACTCTCGACAGCGGTGCCAGGCGGTGCCAACGTAAACAAAGACTTAATAAAAATCGCCAAAAATATATATATATATATATAAAACAATAATGGCAACAACAGCAGCAACATCGAGAGGAGCTAGTAACATAAAGCAAACAAAATTTGTGGAAAATCGATATGCAAAACCGCCCAGGGTAAATGCATTTCGACTGGCTGGTAATCAGAAAAGGCAGAAAAATATATAAAATAATATTACACCGTGAGCAAAGGTTAGGAAAAAAGAAGCTTAGATCCATTAAAAATTTTGTGTGTTTAGAATTTTTCTAGAAACATTTTTAATTGTGATTTTTTATTGAAAAAAATAAATTGTTTATAATTTAGGCTTAATTTATTAAATAAACAGAAGGAATAAGGCTTAGAGCGTAAATAAATAGAAATCAGAACATTCAGAAATTCCATAAATGAGTTCTTACTTCAAATTATAGAAAAGCTCCATAGAAAATTGCTTCTTCAATGGAAAAATATTTTTGTATCTTATATGAATATTAGTTATTTGGTTCCTATCCAAAAATTCATCACCTTTCCTATTATTCTCACTGTATCAATGAGAAGCTCTCACCGCAGTCGCTAGGGTAAGCCCCGAGACGGCGTTGAATTACCGTCAGCGTCGTCGTTGTCGTCTTCGTCTGATTAACTTGCATCGGGGCAACGCGGAAATCGCAGAGGGACCTCCCAAAGCAGGAGTTGCTTTTTCGTCCCCTCCCTCAAGGAAATCTCAACTAAAATGCGGAACTATTTGTCGCATCACGTGCACGGGTGCAAATGCACGGGGCGATATTTCCATTACGCACGCAAGGAGAGCGCATAAATTTCCACCGAATTGCCATCGAGTGATTGAGGGATCTGAGCAGGGAAATCGAGGAAAATCGTGGAAATCGGGTGCCGCCGATTGATTGTCTAGACAAAGGGGATACTACTCCGCTTCGATGGCTGCGGCAAATGGCAAACAGCAACTTGATTTAAATCAATTAGAGAGAGGTGGAATGGCACTGTCAGGCGAAATTACCCGGATGAAGTATTTAGCTTTCGATGCCATTCACAGTTCCGTTCCGTTCCGTTCCGATTCGATTCGATTCGCTTTCCTTTTTCTACGCGCGCACCTAATCCCTGAATATATACATCCTGGCAGCCGCCCTCAGCGAGGGCGCTCAACTCGTTGCCAACAACAAACAACAAATAACAAACCCGAGGAAAAGGAGGAAACTATACCGAAAAAAAAGGGGGTCAAGTCCCTGTACAACTTGATTTACTCGCCGCTGCCAGCGGTAGATAGGGATAATGACTCCCCGTCACGCCCACTCTGCTCTTCCTTCCCTTCTGTCGCTTTCAAAGTTGGAGCGCCAAAGTTGCGAACTTGGCTAAAAATAGCGGGGAAGCGAGCGAGCGAAACATGTAGCCATTAACACTTGAGGCTCGAATTGGCTAATTGGTTATTTATGATTATGTGTTGCGAGTCTGCCTGTCTGCGAATGTGTGTGTTGTGTATTGTGGCTGTGGCTTATCTTAATTATTTCGTATACCCCATAACCTATCTCTCCCATCGCTAGCGTGGCAAGATCCCATTGCTCCTGGCCGTCGAGTCGGGCAACCAGTCCATGTGCAGGGAGCTTCTGGCGGCACAAACGGCGGAACAACTAAAGGTGAGTTTATCGAGTTCTCAGGAACTGGATCTCTGAGTAATTTGGGGCCTTTGACACCTATAAATAGTTTTAACAAATATTACCGACTTTTCAGCTATTGATAATAAACGTTTTTGACATCAATTAAGCGTAAAGTTTATTGTACTCAATTTATAATTTAATGCTTTTAATGCTTATAAAAACCTTAAAATATAAAGCAATATAACGAAGGTTTTTTCGGTATTAAAATGATTTGATATATGTATAAAGCCCAGGTTAAATGTTTAATTAATTTAAAATTTAAAAAGAGATTCGAAGACTCTCAAAAGTCTTAAGATAATTTTTCACAGCATACTTTAAGACGCCTTTACTTATTTCAAATACTTCCCTATTTTTGTTTAAACAAAGTATCAAACACTAAAATACCAATACAAATTTTAATACTAAACAAAACGAGAAAGAAAGCTAGCTTCGGTAAACCGAAGTTTGTATACCCTTGCAGTCTGCAATTAGATCATTGAAAATCAATCCATTTTGGTAATGTTGAAAAAAAAATGTCAAAATACGTAAATTTTGTAAATTTTACATTTTACATGTAGAATTTTACATTTTCATATAAATCGACCGATCCCTTCTATGGCAGCTATATGATATAGTTGTCCGATCTTAATGAAATTAAAACCGTAATTCTAGAACTATAAAAAACGACTATATCTCGAAATTTATAGAAATTCGTTGAAAAACAGAGAAGTTAAAATTTTTTTTTACATTAATTTCGCCATCATTTCTATGGCAGCTATAAGATATAGTAGTCCGACCGTTCCGACATATATACTGCGTGCTAAAGAAGTAAGACTATGCTGATAGCATAGCCCGATAGCTCAAAAACTGAGAGACTAGTTCGCGTAGAAACCGACAGACGGACAGACGGACAGACGGACAGACAGACGGACATGGCTAGATCGACTCAGCTGGTGATGCTGATCAAGAATATATATACTTTATGGGGTCGGAGATGCCTCCTTCACTGCGTTGCAAACATCATGACAAAATTATTATACCCTCTGCAAGGGTATAACTAGACAGAGCAGCTACTAAACATTTATCCATATAAATAAAAAACAAAAGGAAAATATACTCGTTTCTCCCTCATAGTATAAAGGCAGACTTCATGAACTTTTAACTCCTAAAATAATTTTCCATTATGCCAATCAAAATGTCTCCATTTTAACAACCGGAAAATGTCAGCATTAAGAATCCATAACTCAAAAATGCAAATTAAAATCCCAAAACTACGCACTCAGTCTAAGCCCCTAAAGCACCTAAAGCACTCAAGCACTTATCAAGACATAAGTGTTTAAAAACCGTCTCCCAACTGCCTATCAAACTGCCCAGCCAAGCTGAGCTGTCAGAAAATGTCAACAAGGCTTTTTAAGCCTTGAACTGTCCAAAAGCCGAAGCGTGTAAATAAATCAAAAAATGCAAATTAACCTCCCCCAGCTACGCACCTGCGCCTACTATACCTGGGAAATGCACCTGAAAAGTGCAACAGCGCGCGACATTGGCAAAGTTTGCGCGATTTTCAATCAGAAGTTGAAGTGCAACACATGCCAAGAGCAGTGCGTGTTGATTAAATTAACCAAACTGGCTTTGGGCCAAGGGTTCAAGTTAAAGTTAAAGTTAAAGTTGACTTTGGCCGCTGGCTGAACACGCAATCAGCCGGCAAAACAGCCGCATAAACTGGGTCACAACTCGGGCCAAAACGCAATGAAAATTGGGTGGAAAGTGTGATTTGCATAGCTCAAAATAAAATGTGTTAAGTGAAGTGCAGTTCGTAAACACTATAAAATAATATTTATATTATATTATCCTCTTTAAATAGCTTAAATTATTAATTAATTCTTCAAAAATGCCTAAAATAACCAGACGTGGAATATACTGGCTTAACGAATGCAAAATAACAAGACTTTTGCATAATTAATAACCAAATTAATGACTTTTTCGAGCAGTTTGGTAAAAGAGAAATATTTTTTCTTCTAAATTTTGAATTTGAGAATGTGACTTTAAATGTTCTTCGTTCTTTTTTCTTTAAGTGCATGCCATCATGCTCAACTTTCCTTCCCTCTCACCGCAGGCAACGACGGCCAATGGAGACACGGCCTTGCATTTGGCCGCCAGACGGCGGGACGTGGACATGGTCCGCATCCTGGTCGACTATGGAACGAACGTGGACACGCAGAACGGCGAGGGGCAGACGCCGCTCCACATCGCGGCCGCCGAGGGCGATGAGGCCCTACTCAAGTACTTCTATGGCGTGCGCGCCTCAGCGTCCATTGCGGACAATCAAGGTGAGTCTGCGGCTAAAGTAGTCCAAGGGTAGAGCCAGAAATTAATGGCTTATATCCTCCCAAAGATCGCACTCCGATGCACTTGGCCGCCGAGAATGGGCACGCGCACGTCATCGAGATACTGGCCGACAAGTTCAAGGCGAGCATCTTCGAGCGCACCAAGGATGGCAGCACGCTGATGCACATTGCATCGCTCAATGGCCATGCTGAGTGCGCCACGATGCTCTTCAAGAAGGGAGTCTACCTCCACATGCCCAACAAGGATGGCGCGAGGAGTATCCACACTGCCGCCGCCTATGGACACACGGGTATCATCAATACGCTGCTCCAGAAGGGCGAGAAAGTGGATGTGACCACCAATGTGAGCTTAGGAAACATATTCTTTAACAGGAAACCCTTATTTAATACTCCTCTTTCCCTGGCAGGACAACTACACGGCTCTGCACATTGCCGTGGAGTCAGCCAAGCCCGCCGTTGTGGAAACCCTGCTCGGTTTTGGTGCAGATGTCCATGTCCGGGGTGGAAAGCTCCGCGAGACACCGCTGCACATAGCAGCTAGGGTCAAGGATGGCGACCGGTGTGCCCTCATGCTGCTAAAGTCGGGAGCCAGTCCCAATTTAACCACGGACGACTGCCTCACGCCGGTCCACGTGGCTGCCCGCCATGGCAACCTGGCCACGCTGATGCAGCTGCTCGAGGACGAGGGAGATCCGCTTTACAAGTCGAATGTGAGTAGGGGGAGAAGGGAATTTAAGGTTTCAAGATTGTAAGGATCTCTCTCTTTAATTCCTAGACGGGAGAGACGCCCCTGCACATGGCCTGCAGGTCGTGTCACCCGGAGATCGTCCGCCACTTGATCGAGGCGGTGAAGGAGAAGCACGGCCCGGACAAGGCCACCGCGTACATCAACTCGGTGAACGAGGATGGCGCCACGGCGCTGCACTACACCTGCCAAATCACCAAGGAAGAGGTGAAAATCCCCGAGTCCGACAAGCAGATCGTCCGGATGCTGCTCGAGAACGGGGCGGATGTGACGCTGCAGACGAAGAATGCCCTGGAGACCGCCTTCCACTACTGCGCCGTTGCGGGCAACAACGATGTGCTGATGGAGATGATCTCGCACATGAATCCCACGGACATCCAGAAGGCGATGAACCGCCAGTCCTCCGTGGGCTGGACGCCTCTGCTGATTGCCTGCCATCGGGGGCACATGGAGCTGGTCAACAATCTGCTGGCGAACCATGCTCGGGTGGATGTCTTCGATACGGAGGGACGGTCGGCGCTGCACTTGGCGGCGGAACGGGGTTACCTGCACGTCTGCGATGCCCTGCTGACCAACAAGGCCTTCATTAACTCCAAGTCCCGCGTGGGACGCACAGCCCTCCACCTGGCATCGATGAACGGGTTTACGCACCTCGTGAAATTCCTCATCAAGGATCACAATGCGGTGATCGACATCCTGACGCTGCGCAAGCAGACGCCGCTCCATTTGGCGGCGGCCAGCGGGCAGATGGAGGTCTGCCAGCTGCTCCTCGAGCTGGGGGCGAACATCGATGCGACGGACGATCTGGGCCAGAAGCCCATCCACGTCGCCGCCCAGAACAACTACTCTGAAGTGGCCAAACTCTTCCTGCAGCAGCATCCCAGCCTGGTGAATGCCACCAGCAAGGATGGCAACACCTGTGCCCACATCGCCGCCATGCAGGGATCCGTCAAGGTGATCGAGGAGCTGATGAAGTTCGATCGCTCGGGTGTGATCTCGGCGCGGAACAAACTCACGGATGCCACACCGCTCCAGCTGGCCGCCGAGGGCGGACATGCGGACGTGGTCAAGGCTCTGGTGAGAGCCGGTGCCTCTTGCACCGAGGAGAACAAGGCGGGATTCACGGCCGTCCACTTAGCGGCACAAAATGGCCATGGACAGGTCTTGGACGTGCTGAAAAGCACAAATTCCCTGAGGATCAATAGCAAAAAGTTGGGATTGACGCCACTGCACGTCGCCGCCTACTATGGCCAGGCGGATACGGTCCGGGAACTGCTAACCAGTGTCCCGGCCACGGTCAAGTCGGAAACTCCAACGGGTCAGAGTCTGTTCGGGGACCTGGGCACCGAGTCTGGCATGACGCCATTGCATCTGGCGGCCTTTTCGGGCAACGAGAACGTGGTGCGATTGCTCCTCAACTCGGCGGGTGTTCAAGTGGATGCGGCGACCACAGAGAACGTAAGTTAACCTCTAAGATATTCCCTCTTTTATGCTTATCACCTTGATCACCTTTTAGGGCTATAATCCACTCCATTTGGCTTGCTTCGGCGGACACATGTCAGTGGTCGGTTTGCTCCTGAGTCGGTCGGCGGAACTCCTCCAGTCGCAGGATCGTAACGGCAGGACGGGCCTGCACATCGCCGCCATGCACGGCCACATCCAGATGGTGGAGATTCTGCTTGGCCAGGGCGCGGAGATCAATGCAACCGATCGGAACGGTTGGACGCCACTGCATTGTGCTGCCAAAGCCGGCCACTTGGAGGTGGTGAAGCTGCTGTGCGAGGCGGGTGCCTCTCCGAAATCGGAGACCAACTACGGCTGTGCCGCCATTTGGTTCGCGGCCTCGGAGGGACACAACGAGGTCCTGCGCTATCTCATGAACAAGGAGCACGACACCTATGGCCTCATGGAGGACAAGCGATTCGTCTACAATCTGATGGTTGTCTCCAAGAACCACAACAATAAGCCCATACAGGAGTTTGTTTTGGTCTCGCCAGCGCCGGTGGATACGGCTGCCAAGTTGTCAAACATCTATATCGTTCTCTCTACCAAGGTGAGGTGTCTTTACGGGGTTTTTGTTTCCTTTATTGATTTGATTAATGCTTTAATTCCTAAGTATGTCATAATTTCTTACTAAATATAGGTAGTAAGAATTCTGTGGTTGATTTTATGAAATCTTCTGTGAAAGTAACCTTTCTAAAAGTCCATCTAGTATTGTTTCTTTATCATTATTTTTATATAGAAAGTCCGTGTGTATATTATAATTATTTTATACCAAAGAACAGCATGTTTTGTTTATAAAGACAGGTTCAGAGGCCTTTTCAAGTCATAGATAAATTGTAAAAATATATTTTAAAACACAGTATATAAAGAACAAGCAAGTATGAAAGGTTTTATGATCAAATGCATGACTAGATTGCTTTTGTGTGTGCTTAGCCAATTCATAAGGAATGTTTTTTGAAAAATGTTGAAGCAAGCTTATAAACGTGGCTTTTCGTTTAAGGATAATTATAAATATTTGTAAAATTTAATTCTGTACAAGCTTTCATATTTTAAAAATACATCTTGCCTTCTCAGGAGAAAGAACGCGCCAAGGATCTGGTAGCTGCTGGGAAGCAATGTGAGACAATGGCCACGGAGCTCTTGGCCCTGGCAGCTGGTTCGGACTCAGCGGGAAAGATCCTGCAGGCCACCGACAAAAGGAATATGGAGTTTCTCGACGTGCTTATAGAGAACGAGCAGAAGGAAGTGATTGCGCATACGGTGGTCCAGCGTTATTTGCAAGTGTGTAAATTATTTTAAAAATTTATTACAAGTGCTAAAAGTTTTATATATTTTTTTTAAATTCAAAAACTGAAAGCACAGCTTCATAAATTTATCAATCTGCAGCTTACTCATTATTCTCTCCTATCCTCAGGAACTCTGGCACGGCTCCCTGACCTGGGCTTCCTGGAAGATCCTTCTCCTGCTGGTGGCCTTTATTGTGTGCCCGCCCGTGTGGATTGGCTTCACGTTTCCCATGGGCCACAAGTTCAACAAGGTGCCCATCATCAAGTTCATGTCGTACCTCACCTCGCACATTTACCTCATGATCCACCTGAGCATCGTGGGCATAACGCCCATCTATCCAGTCCTGCGATTGAGTCTGGTGCCCTATTGGTACGAGATCGGGCTGTTGATCTGGCTGAGCGGCCTGCTTCTCTTCGAGCTGACGAATCCCTCGGACAAGTCGGGACTGGGATCCATTAAGGTGCTCGTGCTGCTGCTCGGAATGGCCGGCGTGGGCGTCCATGTGGCGGCCTTTGTCTTCGTGTCCAAGGAGTATTGGCCGACGTTGGTCTACTGTCGGAATCAGTGCTTCGCGCTGGCCTTCCTGCTGGCCTGCGTACAGATCTTGGACTTTTTGTCCTTCCATCATCTGTTCGGACCCTGGGCCATCATCATCGGGGATCTGCTGAAGGACTTGGCCCGGTTCTTGGCCGTCCTGGCCATATTTGTGTTCGGCTTCTCCATGCACATTGTGGCGCTGAATCAGAGTTTTGCCAACTTCTCGCCGGAGGATCTGCGGAGCTTCGAGAAGAAGAACCGCAATCGGGGCTACTTCAGCGACGGTAAGTCCGAACGTTTGCTTTGCTTAATTCCCGTCTACCGTTCGACTTTTTGGTTCGAAACTCTTTCGATTCTTCCGTTTTGATTTTCTGTTTGGAATGTTTTCTGCAAAACTTCCTCTTTTTTGAACGTTCACAATGTGTCTTGATAAGTATCTGTGTCTGCCTTGAATGAACCAAAAAGCCATCTAATCTGTGTGTGCTCGATGTTTTCACGATATAAGTAAATGATAAAACCAAAGTACCAACAACTACAACCACATAATACAACAATTGCATGCTCAACAAGTACAAAAAAAAAACCAACCCGAACCTCCTCCAACCTTGATGTCGTAAACCCCTGAAACCTTCAACCCTTCAACCAGAACCCCAGCCCCCGAACACGTATTAATAATGTTCTCCCTCTGATCTTGACTCCAATCTCCGAATCTAAACCGAATCCCAATCCGAATGGAACAGATGACATGCCCACGCCTCGACCTCCGCCCGCGGAGAATTATGTCGATAGTCGCTTCAGCGAATTCCGGCGAAAGCACAAGGACGACCGTAAGTCTCCTCCTTCTTCCCCCCCCCCAAAGTCACCAAAAACCACTCTGCAATCCTCCTGCATTTGCATGGCCCCTCTATATACATATATTTGGGGCTAACCCCTTAACCCCTTAACCCTCAAAATAACCCCAAATAGCTCCGGTTCCGCCCATTTGGAATCGGACCTTGCCGTTGCGTTGCCGCCTTCGATGTTGTGTGCGTAAAGTTTTATTGTCGTTTGTTTTCCAGTTCTCCAGTTTGGAAAATCCACTCCACAATCCGCACTCGCTGCTCGAAACCCCCTCTCGCCTTGCTCAGTTCAAGTTTCAGTTCCTTTCGTTTTGAGGCATGTGAATCTCGCGCGGTGAAACCTCGATGTTGTGGATCTGTGTGTTAACTATAGGTATCCATGCGCTAAGATTTAATTGTTTATTTTGGATTTAATTAATTATTCTTATGTCTATTGTGTACTTTATTTAGTGGTTAGTGATTTGCATATTTAATAAGGGGTTCTTAGTGGTAAAAATTTTAAAAATTAGTTCAAGTAAAAGGAGTATGCAGTGGGAATAATGGAATAATATAGGTAATATAATTCAATTAGGGGGTTTTATTTTTTATTTCGAATTAAAAACAAAATTTTCTTGGGATTAGACACTTTACAGTTGACTTACAAAAATTGTATTGCATACTATTTGGAGACTTTTGAAGAGATTTTAAAATTCTAGGGGTTCTATTTACAAAAATTATATGGCATACTTTTTTTAGACAAATTAAGGGAATTTGAAATACTAGAAATTTTATTTGAAGAATTATATTGCAAATTTTTTCAGACTTACACTAAATTACAAAAATAGTTTTCGATAATTTTTATAGGCTTTTGAAGAGATTTGAAGGTTTTTCAATTTAAACTTTATGGGTAAAATATTTTTTTAGTACAAGATTATTATTTTAAATTTTTTAAAGCTATTTAATAATAATTTTTTATTCATTTTTTTATTTACCAATTTTATTTACTATTTTACGTTCCTTTAACGATTTTTGTCGATGTGTAAGCCAAACAATACCCATTAGAACCGTGTAAAAAAATTCCAGTACTGCATGTTGATGTTTACCCAAGTCAAGCCAATCAATCAATCAATTCAAACAATCAATCAGCATAATCGCCTGCCTGGGCTTTCAGCTTGCGCCGCTTGCCCACCACCAAAATTCTGCACAATCGAAATAATCGAAACCGCTCGAATCGAAAAACGTTACCGCTACGGGAAAATCGGTATCGATACCGATACCGATACTCGATAACTCGATGCTAGTATTCGTGAGACCGTGAGATTCGAACCGCTCCTGCTGCGAACTGCGAACTGCGAGATGCTGCTTTTGACGTGTTTAAACGCACTCACCCGCACTCTCCAAAACCAAAAAAAAACCACCAAAATAATGTATACTCGTACGTAAACTTTCCAAATAATATCCAAATATCCCAGCTTGCACAAACGCCTGTGCCAAGCCGATCCAAATATATATTCGTATATGTGCTATATATTGAGCTGCAACAAAAACAAAAAAACCAAAACCGCATTAACCAAAAGTCCCCAAGAATAAAAAGAGATATGTAAGAGAGTGAGATTGTGAGTAACGTAATGTTCGGACCCATGTTAGGACCCATGACGCCCTTTCTGGCTTTCGAGCGTCTGTTCTTCGCGGTCTTCGGACAGACGACCACCCTGGACATCAATCCCATGCGACACTTGCGTCCCGAGTGGACCGAGGTGCTCTTCAAATTTGTCTTTGGCATCTACTTGTTGGTGTCTGTGGTTGTACTCATTAACCTGCTAATTGCCATGATGTCGGATACTTATCAGCGCATTCAGGTTTGTATCGCCATCCACTAATCAGTATTTTCTCTCTGCTTTTCCCTCCTCTTTTCTCCGCTTTGTGTTATCCTATATGTGTGTGCTTAAAACCCCCGATATACCTCGAAAACAACCCCTCAACTGACCGAAATTCAATCACATTTGGCCAAAACCAAACCAAAACCAAACTGGGGTTGGTCGATCGGACAAATCAACGTCGTATATCGTCGCATCCACCAACCCGGAACTGGGCGTCCGTTATCTTTTTATTTTTCAAAATAATATCTACGCGCCGCCGGCCTTTATATATATATGCGTGCTGTCCGGGGGTGTCCAATCCGTATTCCGTATTGTATCTATATCTGTAAATTTATATGTATCTGTATCTGTAAATGTATCTGTAAATGGGGGCACCGACGCGCAGTGCGCATGCATCCGATAAACTCGTTCGAGTTGTTGTTCTTCGCCGTGTTCGGACAGACGACGACCGAGCAGACGCAAGTTGACAAAATCAAAAATGTAGCCACGCCCACTCAACCGTATTGGGTTGAGTACCTGTTCAAAATTGTCTTTGGCATTTACATGTTGGTGTCGGTGGTTGTGCTCATAAACCTGCTGATTGCTATGATGTCAGACACCTATCAACGCATCCAGGTAGTATTGCTAAGGCGCTTCTATATAATCCCACTTATGACCTCCTATTTTATTACCTACTTTATATATATATAGCTTTAAGTTAAGTATTGCAATAATATCTAGAAAAATGTTTACTAATCGTCAAGTCTTTTTCAGCGGGGAAGTGGGAGAGGTGAAGTTATATTAATATTTATAAAGATATTTGCAAGAGTTTCAGAGTTTATCCAATGGATATTTTATTGTCCGTTTGTCCTCGAAAAAAGGACTACCAAAAGTTATAATTAGTTAGCTTTTAGATTTTATATTATAGTCCGAACAAAAAGTACTAAGGGACCTTGGCTTTATCTGTAGATCCATCAACTGCCCAGACTTGCATCTTCCAGGTTTTTTCAGGAACTTTATTATTATTATGACAATCCTAGAAATACATTTATTGCAAGCCAGCAAAGCTGTATCTCAAGGATAGAAGCCGAAGCCCAAGCCAAAGCCAAAGCCACCTGCGTTCTAGTTTTATTTTTAGAGCAGTTCAGACCTAGCTTAGATGTGGATTAGCGCCTAGAAGTGTGTCCTGCTTTTGTGACCAGTGTTTAGCCAGGCCAAGACAAACAAAGTCTGGGTCAAAGCATGCTTTTAAAATAATACTCATTAGAAATTGTTGCTGCATGTCGTCCTTATTTTGTGCCTGTGTTTGTCCCTAGGACTTAAGTCTCTCTCTGCAAAGAGAGGAAGAGATACACCATTAAAGCGGCTAGGTTTTGTATGTCAATTTTACAGTTTAGAAACTAAAAACTTTAATATAAAATTGCCATCCAAAACAGGCATCTAGATTTGTGTATCTCTATTATTGATTACCTGATTTTCGCAGCTTCTAAGTTACGTATATTACCGAAAGTAAAAAAAACCAGTAAATTCCTAGGCTTTAGCTCACGAAACTCATCCCGTATATTCCTTTGTTCTTGTTCTTCCCCCCAAAAAAAATCATGTCTCATCATCTGTTAATCATCGAACATCGCGCACCCGCTAAACAATATCTAAAAAAAAAACCTATGAAATACTAGGCCCAATCCGACATCGAGTGGAAATTCGGCTTGTCCAAGCTTATTCGCAATATGCATCGCACCACAACAGCGCCCTCGCCGCTTAATTTAGTTACCACCTGGTTTATGTGGATCGTCGAGAAGGTCAAGGTAAAATCTCAGGTGACATTGGCCGCCTCCCAGCCGCTGTCGCTATATACTCTATATATGCTGTATACTATATACTACTATATCCTGTACCCTGTACCTGTATCCTGTTTCTGAAACTCAAACTGTTGAATCTGTGCAACTACCAGAACCGAGCCTGGACGGGCGTAGTTTGCCGACCTTTTCCCCAACCCATTTAAAGCAATTTGGCAACAAACCGCAATGAGTTCCACCACTGTGACTGCTTTAAGTGTGTTGATGTTTACCTGTCAAGAACACCTGTTGCACCCTTTGGCACTCTTTCTGTGATTTCAACATGCATTAAATGATCGAAGCGAATTGTACTGATTAATAAAAGGAATAAAAAGGGGGTTAATTTTTGGTTTGATAATTATTTATCTTAAAAAAAATTATCTTTATTTTAATATTTTATTTTAGGTATTATAGGACTTTAAAACTTAATTTAACCTATTTTTCTGTTATAGATTTTTTCTGGTTCATACTTTTTTTGCTACTCTTAAAGAGATTTCCGATAACGAGGGGTTCAATAGCAATATTCTTAATCAAATGGCAATTTCTACAATGTTAAAGATCAGTTTTATGTTGGCAGAAAAAAAATACAAATTAGCATATATACAAATGTTTTTAAGAGATGCCACAGAAATCACTTAGGATTTGAAATCACTCAAAAAGCGATCCAAAAGTATGCATACAAAATGTAAGACCTAACTAAAGAAGGTCCCTTAATATTTCATAGCATACTTTAAGACACCTTTTTAATTAACTTTAAACGTAAAACAGTTCCTGTGGCACCCCTGTCTATGTGAGGTTATATTATCTGATAAAAGCCATTAGAATCACTACGATAAATGTACTCTTTCGATCATTAACTGTATTTAACACTCAATGTCCTGCACCTTTCACCTAATATGCTTTTGATGTGATTACCAATTGCTGACTGCGTTTATGTTGTGTCTCTTGTCTTGTATGTGAACTATGTCCCGTGTCTAATGCGCCTTGACATAACCCACAAAAACCTGCAAACCTGCAACAATGCAACATTCCTGCAATCCCCGCCAAATATCAGGCACGCATGAAGAAAAAGAAGCGTCCAAGTCTGGTTCAGATGATGGGAATACGTCAGGCCAGTCCGCGAACGAAAGCAGGCGCCAAGTGGCTGTCGAAGATCAAGAAAGGTGAGACAAGTATGTATCGCTGCTGGGCTAATCCGCCAAGACCCCGTGTGTGCTGGGGACAACGAAACCCATTCAAAGGGTTTGGTAGCTAACAGCGTGTCAGCCCAAGTGTAACACTCTCTCTCCAATACCAGCTCTACTCTGTCTGTCTTGCTTTTCTTTCTCAACTCTCTCTACTACTCTCTACTTTCTCTCTACTCTGTGAACAAATATTGGCTCGCTCTAGCTCCAAATTCTTTCCTTTCGACTTTCGAGTTTTCTTACTTGCACTGGGAGAAAATCGCCAGGTGTCTGTAGTGAAAGTTATATTGTTTTTAGAAAGAAGAAGGTTTAGAAAATTTAATATTATTTTTAATTAACGTTTCCTGACTTTTTCTTAATAAATATTGCTTAAAGTATGGATCTTCCTAGCTCAAAAGCTGCATAATTTAATATTTAAAGAACAATTTGGCTTAAAGTGATCAGCAAAGGAACTAAAAACCTCGTTATATTTAAAATAAAGTTTGTTAGGCAAATAAAATTATTTGTATACCATTAATAAAATAACAGCGACCTTTAAAAGTTTTCTATTATTTCCTAAGCTCTTAAAATAGCAAAGAAACCTTCTATAAATTCATGAAATAATCTAAAAACCACCTGTCAATTTAATCTCAGTGCATATTCTTTGGGAAAAAGAACCCCAAGCTAATAATATTTCCCCCTGAATCCCCAGACTCGGTGGCTCTATCTCAGGTTCATCTGTCGCCGCTGGGATCGCAGGCGAGCTTCT
This sequence comes from Drosophila auraria, assembly GCA_008042615.1. Classification (NCBI taxonomy): domain Eukaryota; kingdom Metazoa; phylum Arthropoda; class Insecta; order Diptera; family Drosophilidae; genus Drosophila; species Drosophila auraria. Next base: position 119,064 of record VNJW01000165.1, read on the forward strand.
CGCAGGCCAACCAAAATCGCATAGAGAACGTGGCTGACTGGGAAGCAATAGCAAAGAAGTACCGGGCTCTGGTGGGCGACGAGGAGGGTGGATCCCTAAAGGACTCGGATGCGGAGAGCGGCTCGCAGGAGGGCAGCGGCGGGGCGCAACAGCCGCCGGCACAGGTGGGACACAGAAGAGCCGCCATCAAGGCCGCCGTCAAGGACCAGAACACGAAGAAATAGATCAGAACACAGAACCGACACAGACACACCGCACCCCACACACCACTCTTTCTCCGTTTGGATTGGCTAACTAACCACGTTTCGATTGCAGGTCTAAGCTTCAACCTCTTCAACTTCTCTTCCAACTATCCAACTATCCCGACTCTCCTCTCTCTTCTCTTCGTCTGTCCTTCTGTACTCCTAAGTCCTAACTCTAAGTCTAGATCTATCGCTAAGTCGCACTCTTTCGGGGATCACTTTCTGGGGCCTTCAACCGAACTCCTTCAAGGAAGCACTCCCGAAGTCCTTAAGCTAAGCCCGCACTTCCTAAACTAACTTTAGCTAGAATATTGAAATTGTTTTGGGTAACAGAGCCTCTCATTTATTTTGATATGATTTTGTGTGTCGGCGATTTCTATGATAAACGAATAAGCGAAACAACAAAACAAGTTTTCTATGTTTGAGATTTTTGAAATAAATAATAAGATGCAGTGCCCAGTTTTGGGACTGGCGTCCACTTTGTCTTAACTTTTTTTAACCAAACTCCTAGCCTTTTGTATTAAGCTGACAAATCCCGCGTCTACCGGATCGACCATAGCCTTACTTACAATTATCGTAGCTCCTAAGTATTTAACTAGCTTCAGTCGGGGCTTGAACAGAAACTTTTTATAATAATATATCGCATGATCTCATTGTTTCCCGGGTAAAGAATTGTCGTCCAGTAACTACATCGACTTTATTTCCTAAGCTTGATTCATTTTTTATAAGAATTGTACGCCTAAAAATTGTTAATTGTACTTGAATGTAAATAAATAAGTCAGATTTGAACATTTTTGGAGTTCTTATTAATTTTTATTTTTAGAAACTAACGAAGCGGCATTTCCAGGAAGAGACAATTTTCTATAACTCCCTTTTTTCTCTCCTCCTGAACCATTAAGCGTGGTTGTTATTTAAGTTCCTAACGAAATAATCCTTGCACCACCAGATCCTTGTATAGTTTCAAAGCCTCAATTACCAAACGAAAATACATCAAAGGGTAAGCGAACCCATACATGAGTTGTTTACTAAAATCAAACCAAAGAGTTGGTAGCCATGACTTGTCCCGGGTATTCTCAGGCTTGAGAAGGGTCATATCAGCGATTTCTACTTCCAGAGCATCCTCGTGTTCCTCCAAAGACTGTGCAGCTTTGTCTTCAAAATGGTTTTCAGAAGATCCCATATCTGTATCTTTTTCAAGATAAATTCTCCTTAAAATTGTAGCCTTTCCTCGAAAGAATTGTTTCGTTTTTGGAAGAAAAATACTAGTCTTGTTTTTTCTTGTATAAATTCTATAAATTTTCAGTAATGTTGTCTCGTTGAAAAACTAAACGGAACTGACAAATTCGTAAATAAAAGTTGTAGTTACAGTTTTTGGTTGGCAGTTTTAATGACAGTTAACTCAAGGCTTACTTGAGTTAATAATATATTAATGAAACATTTGGAGGAGTAGCAGCAGCTCACCCCCTATTTTATCCCTAACTTCCTTCCTCTATATATAATCATGGTAAAATATTTCCACTTACCTTAAGTTGCTCTTTCTTTTCGCAGGTGATCATCAGTAGGCCATTTTTTGATTTTGATTCTTAATTTTCCCATTAAACACCAAACAGTTAACACTTTGGAATTTTTATTTGGCTTCTTGCATTAATTAGTTTTTAGGGGATTTCAACGGAAAACACAGAACAAAAACAAATAAAAGAAAAAAAAATGGAAACCTCTTTCCAATAATTAATTCACAACAACAGTTCGCGGGTCATTCCATATTGGAATATCTTTATGCACATACACCAACACATATATTTGAGCACTATTAACACATCCAGGTTTTCTAATAAGAAACACATGCAAAAAAAGAGAAAAAATACAGAAACACTTTCCAATGCTGGACTCAAGCCATTTGATTTCACACAAATCCAGTTCTATTCCATATTGGAATATCTTTAAGCACATACACCAACAATATTAACACTTCCAGGTCTTCCAATAAGAGACACACAAAAAAAATGAAAAAAATACCGAAACACTTTTTAATGCTGGACTCAAGTCATTTGATTTCTTTAGGCACATACACCAACAAATATTAAAGTATACAAAATTCACAAAAAAAATAATAAAACAAAAACAATTATTGGCGACTTCTTTATGCACACGTACACTTCTATGATTTCTCTTAGAAAAATACAATTTCACTGTACTTCTTCCGCCGTTTAACGCACTCATACAAATACTTATAACTTTGTGTAGGTGGCCAGCGGAACGCTAGCTTTGCACGTAATGGAAAATCTTTTTTCATTATCAAACATCGCGGTGGCCTTTTAACTAATTGATTGACACATTTTTCACGATATTCGGTGCACAAATTTGATCTTTTGTTGGTTTTTTTAAACTTTACTTCTTTCTTCTTCTGTACTTCTTTCGCCCTTTTACGCATTTTAATGCACTGTTCCCGGCTTTTCATGCACTCATACACATGTACATATAGGCTTGTGTGGGTGGCCAGCGGAGCGCTAGCTTGGCACTTGATGCAAATTCTTTGAATTCTTTTATTAAAACGCAATTTTTCGACTTAAATTCATTATCAAACACTGCGGTAACCTTTTAACTAAACGATTGACACATTTTTCACTTTTTTCGGTGCGGAAATCTGCAGTTATTTAAATATTTATTGTTTTTTTCACGGACCCGCCGAAAACCTTTTGCGAGAGGACTAGCGAGAGCGAGCGATCTAGCAACGGTGTTCCAAGATGAAAAAATTGTTGTTGTTGCTGCCTCCCTTGCTATTGGTTGGGTCGCTCGCTCTCGCTGGTCTTCTCTGAAAAACAGCGGAAGAAGTACAGTGGAGTTAAAAATCTAAAAAATTATCAGATGTATGCACCGAAAATCGTATCAGCCAGAATTACGCACAACATGTTTATTTTGTCTAAAAAAGTCTAAAAAATTAAAATTCTATGAGCTCAAATGCATTTTAAATCTTGTTTCTTATAGCTATAGGCATTGATTTTGTACAGGAAAAGACCTAAGGGAGAAAAACTTATAATCTGTAAAAAATATGGCATTCATTGTAGAACATCTCGGAGCAACGAACTTTCCAGTATATGTTCTGTCGCTTTAATCTCCAATTAGCTACATATTAGATGGCGCGTTGAAGGCGCCAGTGCATTTCAAACTTTGCCCGTAAATTTGCAGATTTATTAGCCAATTAAAAACTAAAACAAAATTTATATATATTATTGATCCGCAACACCAGAAGAGTTGATCTAGCCATGTCCGTCTGTCAAGTAAGTAGTACTCGAGGCAGCTCAACAATTTATACTGCCGTGGTGCTCAAGCCCATGCCCATGCATCACATTTGTTTTTGTAAATGCCCACAGCATAGGCTTATTGTGAGTATGTCCCATAGGTAAGGTTTTCGATCGCATGGCGCTATGCACAAACATTTTTGCACTTTCCTCTTTCTGTCGCCGTCCTAAACTGATAAGAACAAGCTAGCCAACAACAATTTCATTGAGATTTTTTTCCAACTCTTTTCTTTTCTCTTTTCTTGTTTCTACATTGAACATATTTTTTTTCTTTTTAATTGCTTCATTCGCATTCCGCGGGGGATCGGTAAATTGGGCGATAAGTTGGCAAGTTCCTTTCTCTAAGTGTACATCTTGAAATAGATCCAAAGTCTTCATATGCTTTCTTTTATTTTTGTTGGAATATGAACACCCCTTCAAGTCTGCCTTATGGCGGTGCATATACTGAATTACGAAATTAACGGTGCGTATACATGATATTTCTCTTTGCTCAGTACAAGCAGTGTAAGCAGCTCGATGTTCGATAGTACATAGAAAGCAGTTCAATCAGGCACTGTGTTATCGATAGTTTAACAGCTTTGTTAAAAGCAAAGTTTCGAGCCGTTAATTAACAAAATTGTAATAATCATAAGCCCGATAGGTGTCGCTTTGTAAAATGTAGTACTTCGGTAGCTTTGACTATTTTCGGATAGGGGTCGCCACTTAAAGTGTGTAAAATGTATGTAAAACTTAAGAAAAAGTCAAACAATTTAATTTTAGGCAAAAAATAATTAAAAATTTAGTTGCGTATCTTTATTATTACAATAGTGAAGAGTTTCAACAAACTCTCCTACGACAAACAAAGTAATTAGGATATAACTACAGTGAAAAAACTGCTAAACTACCCATGAATACCGGCTTAAAAGCCAGCTCTCTGCTTAATTTATTTAATTTAATAGCCAATAGTCACAACACGACAGATTGACAGATTACGAGGAGACACTGCCAGGCTTACATTAGCTGGGGAAACGAGACAGAGAGAGAGCGAGAGAGAAAGAGAAACCGCATCGGCAAATTGACCAAGGTGTTGAACTTCGGAAATTGCTTTTTAATTTGGCTTGAAGCAGCGGCTGCAGCTTGCTGGCTGTCACGATTGCAGGTGTCACAGCCACAGCTTGGCTCAAAGGTGTTGAAAACCTCAAGTGGTCACTCGAGTGCTCACTCGTACTTATATTGTTGCACTTATTATCCCACATAATTGCCTTTAGTTGTTGCAGTTGCAACAATGCCTGTGCGCGATATCTGCAAGCAGATAAAAAGCAACCGAAAAGCAAACGAGTTTCGGCCAAAGCTGCCAAGGTTTATGGCCACAAGCCAGTGTCAATTTAAGCCGCAATTATTCAGTTAATAAATTCAACGATCTTGCTGGCGAGATACCAATGGGTGAGATCGATCTCAGCCACTTTCCCGGCGACTTTCGGTAGCTCCTAGCCTCCATAATGAATCCAAATTCAAACACAAATCGATATGAGGCCCTGGGAGATGCCGGCTCTGCGTTGTCCATCATCCATCAAAGGTGGGATTCTCCTCTGACCAGGAAGCATCCGGGGCCAGCAACATGTGTGTGGTGTGTGTCGGCACAGCAGGTGACATTTCCAGGCCGAGATCGGGGAAATGTAAATAAATGATCGGACGGAACGACGGCCCATATGCAGCCCGACATGGAGCAAGTTGTTCCTTGGCTTGTTATGTTTATGTTCATGTTGCTGTTGCTGTTGCTCGTTTGCCGTGTTGCTTTGGCTGTTGCTTTGATATACAAAACACTTTTTCATATCGAAATTTGTGATAGGCCGTGATTAATGGCGAGCGACACAAACACTTAATTTGACGCCAGGCCCGTAGCTGGCGCCTTTGGGGAAATGGCACCGATCCCGACGAGAAACTACACGGTTGCAGAGGGAGAAATATTGGGAAATATTTTCTCCCAACTTCCCTGCTTTAATTATATAATTTTAAATATAATTAAAGCAGGGAAGTTGGGAGAAAATATATTTATTATTTAGCTTGTCTTTAAAATTTTTAACTAATTAATTCCAAAGATATAACTTTAAAAGCATTAAAATATATTTAATCGCGATTAAAAATCTGCTGAAATTGGGCGAAAAAGTATGCAACGATATTTTGCATGCCAACATTTCGAACTTTAAGTTTTTACAGCATACTTTTAACATATTTTGAAGAGATCTAAAGTCTCTAAAGTTAAATAAATATCTTAGATTAAAAGTACACCTAAAATATAGATAAATATTATAAGAAATATTTTTCATAGTAAATAAATCTCCTAAAATCAAATAGAACGAAATTATTTCTGTATTTTCCACCAGTGTAAAACTCAAAATTGCTGCTGGTTTAGCTGGCGGGAGAAACAATAATCTCGGGCAAGATTAATTATTGTAATCACATCAACAGCAGAGCCATGCGAACGGATTCGGATTGGGAGTCAGTTTGGGATTCGAATATTTATACGGCATGGGAGTCACAGGGAAACGAGCCCGAAAATGATCAATGATCATCAGCAGTCGCGTTCGTTCTCTGTTGATTTTTATAGCGAACTGCGATCTCTTTGGGGCCTGGGTTACACATTTCATTGGCTAATCAAGATGCTAATTTGAAGAAGATTAATTTGTGTGCGAGTTTCTGACTGCCTTGCCTGCCTGCCTGCCTACCCGCCAGGCATACATAGCCCAAGATTCGACTCGCAAGATTATAATCTGGCTAAGCCAGAGGAAACTGAAGGCTTATTATTAATACAGCCCCCAAGAAATGTGTCTTGTATTTAATTAAATACGCCAACACTTGAAGAAATTAATCACTGAATTAATAGGTCTTGAAGAATGTAAATAATTAAATTATAGCAGAAAAATCTGTTTGAAGAAGGGGTTTAGTTTTCGTTCAAATAATTAGAAAGCTAAAATATTTATAAAAATTAAACATGAAAACTTGTGAGTTCTTTCAGTGCAACCTCCCATTTAGCGTTGCAAAAGAAATAAAGTGAGAAGATGAGTGTGGTTGTTGCCAGCACAGTGACACGCAGATTAATTGAAATTTTATGAGTAGCGCAGACGTAAACAATCAGCGAGACCACCTTTGCCAGCCCCCTAAGGTCATAGGAGCCGAGCTGTGTCCGCCGGATCGCGTATCCCAGGATCGCCGATCGCCAAGGCGGCTAACTGGCCAAGTCGGTAAACAGCTGTTGCTCACAACGTGGCCAAAAGCCACTTGCAGCATTATGAAATATGGCCCACAACCATGCACAGTGGGTTTGGTAGCTTAAGTGAAGAGAATGTGTGGAAATTATATATGTTTAAAGACTATTTTCAGTTAATAAATATATAAATAATATACAGAAAAAGCTATTTTATTCTATTATGTTTTCATTATGAATGTAATGATTTCTTTAAATAATATATTGGATTTGGTTTCCTTTTAAACACATACGTATTTATATATTTTTTCCCTTGTACCTGAAATTTCCTAATATCCTTTTTTGAGGCTTAAAAATGGGCTGCATCTCAATCTTCAGAGTCTTAGCTCCTCCTTTTATTAAGATTAAAATATTCCTTTTGGTTGTAATAATCTTTAGAGATTCTTTTTCTTCAGAAATATAAAAGAAAGCTCTCTTTCAGACATCCTGCTTCGATATCTATATCAATTATTTGTACAAAACTTATAGATAATTACCATTTGGTCCCTGAGCATACCACTGTGCCCCCCAGATCCTGCTGACGCGATCGCCACGCTAATTGATAGACTGTGAAATTATTTAACAACGCCGGGAAAGCGGAGCTTCCAAGCGTGGCCAGGTGGGTCAGGCAGGGCCAGGCACCAGCTCCAGGTCCCGGTCATCAGTCGGCACTTTGTTTCTTCTTGGTCGAGAGCAAGGCACTCGGTTTGTGGCCGCTGGCGAGGAGTCTTGCACTGAACTCGGTCCTCAGTCCTCAGTCCTAAGTGAAAAGTGTTAAAAAGCGCGACTCACGGCGGGCAGAGCAGACAAATGAGCAGCGGCTCTTGACATTTGCGAAATTTGAAATGTCAGCCGGGAACGGGAACGGGAAGGGGGAACCGGCGTGAGCTGCTGCCTTGACGAAGGTCCAAGGATGGGAGGTCCCGGAGCCCGGATCCATTTCGTATCGGTCGCGGAGAATTTAAATTAAAACCCAAGGTGAAAGGTTATTAATTTGCAATGTGGAACTGGGGCGTTGCTCGGCTCACGGTTAATATTCGGATCTCCGCCGCTCATTTGGGTTAATGTTGAAGGCACTTTGACAGGAACGATGATCACGATGATGACGAATGCCCGCGGCGTTGACGCCGAGTAAAAAAAATGGCACAGACAGACAGCGGTTGAAATCGGTTGAATTTAATTAATAAGAGTACTTAGAGGGAGAGCTCTATTCTGGGGGTGGAGAGTTGTATTTATAAATTAAATATTTTACTTGTAAATGATTTTGTTAAACATTTATTTAAATATATTATTTTGGAATGTGGAAGACGGTATCTCTTGATCAGGGTTTGCTCTTGCCATTTTTAGGCCCCCATAGCAACCCTTTTAAGGTACCCATCGATCGATTCGCCTCACAGATCCCACAGATAGCAAAAAATACCAATATTTCTTGGCTTTTTGAATCTGCAGTTGAAGTGTGAAATTTGCTTAGCCAACTCCGTCTGAACTTAGGGCCAAAGTGGACCCCGAGGCCTGGGCTGAGTTAATTCGAGGAACTCTAGGATAGGTAGCCGGGCGAAATGCCAACGAGCCGTGGCCATTTCCACTTGGTAACGGTAAGCGAGGGAAAATTCAGCACGCACGACACACAAAATGTGGGACCAGGGGCAGGTAAATAGGCAACGGCAACTGTGTGACCATAACTTATGCGCAAATGATTCGATTTGGAGGCGTACCAAATGCAGAGATACCCCGTGCCCAGCTACCCAATAATGGCCGGGACTCTCTACCGAAGAAGCTGTGAAAGTTGCACTGCGACTAGCAGCGGGAGAAAGAGTGGCAAATTTGTAGAAAATTGAATGCCACCTTACCCATCATCGGTAGCCGGAGATGAGATGGTGGAAAAAAGTAACTACTGACCACGTAGGCGGCACACGGATGCCGATGTGTAATTTTTTGTGAATTTATTTTATTTGGCAACGGCGGGCTTACTTTATTTACACAGAGAAAAATATGGTTACTTGAAGATAATTTTTAAATACATATATATTTTTAAATTTTTTACATAAGTTTAGCAACAAATAATGACTTCTTACAGAAAACAACTCTATAGAACGGATTTTAAAATGAATCTTAGTTCTTTATACTTTAAATAAGTTGTATATTGTATTTTTATTAATTTTAAATGTATATAAAGGGTGTAAATACTCCTTGTCATATCTGTTTGCTTTATTAAATGGTGATTTCTTAATTAATTCTGATTATTTGGTTAAAAAATTATCCAGGAAACTTGAACTTCATGGTTTTTATATAAATTTATTTATTTATATGTATTTTTATAAAGATACGTACAAATACCTTAATCAATCAACAAATTTCGGACTTTATTTTCTCCGAGTGAATTTAAAAATCATCCAAAAAGAGTCTAAAGCAGAAGCAACAGCAGAAGCAGCAGCAGCAGCTACAGAAAATCACAGCAAAATAATTGGCAAGTGGTGGGAAAGATTTCTCCCTGGGCACTTCGTCTAATTGAAATTCCCATGCTCATCGCTCAGCGCCTCTAATGGCGACCCCAGCTGCCACACCACACACACACACAATCTGAATCTATCCGACATTTGGGGCTGGGGTCGGGGGGCCAATTTGAGCCAAATCGTCCAACGACACGCACTTTTGCCCAAATGCACGCACACTCGTGGACTAGAAAAAGCGAAAAAGGAGCGACAACGGAGTGGGTTTGGCCAGGGGAATGTCCATGGCAGGACACAATGCCCAGGACTCGGACTCGAGCTGCATTCAACAGCCATTTTTGGTGACCAGTGAGCCCGCCCTTCGCTTCTCTCTATCTGCTCCGATTGCGGAATGGTTCTCATGTGGCCCGAGATTTTAATGCTGCTAACGAAATTTAATTGGCCTCTAAATGATTTTAATTGTGCCACTGATGTTGGCCATAAGTTACATCGCAAATGGCCAGCCATTCTAGATGCTGGAGTCCAGATATGGAAGGCCATCGATGTGTTGCACTTGAAAATTGTGAAAAAATAAAAGAAAAATATATGCAACTGGTTAGAGTTTTGGGGAATTTTTTAAAGGCTTTAATTTAATTATTTGATTTTGAATTTGTCTTCCTCGATTTTTTCTAAAAATTGTTGAAGCTGTTCCTTAAGTTTGGGAACATTTCGGAGACACTTGTTTCCATATAAACTAATATTTTTTATATATATTACTGCAAAATGTATATGCTTGTTGCTACCCATAAAATGGGTCAATTTTATAAGTTAGTTTAATGTATTATTTATTTTAAGATACTTGAGTTAGACTTTCTCTTACAATGAAACTTTTAAATATCATACTTTTCAGAGGTAGCCAATTTATATCATCAGATACTTCTTTCTTATTCTTCTAAAATTGTTGGCTAATTATTTGTAAGTAAAATAAGTGTGTATATAGAATAAAATCCCCAATCCCTCTCTATTAACAATAAATATGATAATCCTAAAATACAAAGCCATCTAGCGTATGAATAAGTAAAAAAAAAACAGAAGAAACGATCACCAGATTGCTCCGCATCCGCTAGTACATATCCGCGAAAGCATCCGCACCGACATCCGCGTCGGCGTTCTCGTCGCTGTCTTTCATTTCCTTTGATCTTGTAGCGCCGATCAAATCGATCAAATGTAATTTTCGCAGCACGAACGTGCGGCATGGCCAAAGGAGGAGAGCCTGGGCCTTCCAACCGCCGACGAGCGCCAACTACAAGTGCCAGCCCTCTGATATCTCCCTTGCCCCCTTCTGTTCCGGCTGCGGCCAAGTACATTTACACCAATTGCACTGATCGATCTGGGTGTAAGTTATACGCCACAGCAGCAGCGACCGTGCCAAATTCTTAATAGTCGGCGGTGCCCACTACGAGAGCAGGTCGGCCAAGCCGGGGAGAAGCCTGGAAAGGAGTCAAGAATTGAGCATCGAGAGCCCAGAACCGCCGAGAACCGAGAGTAAACAGCCAGCGACAGGGCCAAGACCATCACGATGGCGTTTTGTGGTTAAACTCGGAGCTGGGAGCTGAGCCTAAGCTGCCAGTGGAGCGTTGCACTGTGAAAAATCTATAATAAATATCGAAAAGCCTAATTTAAAAATTGTATATCAATGCATTTTATTTGATTATCATAGGTTCAAGGTAGAGCTTGTCAGACATTGTTATTAATTGATTTTTGAATATAAAAAATCGAAAACTTTGATATTTTTAGCTCGAATTCAAAGGTTTATATTTTAGATAGATAATATTTTTTATTTTAGATAGATAATATTTTAAATACCTTAAAAATACAGCAAAAGTGTTATTACATTTTCTCAGCATATAGAAGTGTCCCCTATTTTTTGTTCAGTGGAAGAACGAAGCCTGGTCGCTGGCGGTTTCGCTATAATTAAGGACTTTGGTGTAATTTGTACACCTATTTAGGATCGCGTTGATTACAGGCCGGCGTTTTATTGCTTTTGACACCTAAAGGGAAACCGGCTTTAGCCCGCTCCCCCTTCTTAACCCTTTTAGCCCCTTGGCCCCCTTGGAAGCTGTGCGAAAAGCAGAACAGAACTCCCGAGCGAGAGAGAGAGACGAGAGTGAGCAGATCCCTCGATTGGCGCACACTGAAGTGGATTTATTGGCTGACGTGAGTGTTTAGCGTTGACGGCATAGAACAAAAGGAATCGCCAGTTGCGTCCAGAGGCCTCCGGCAGCGGCATCGGCATCGGCACCGTCTCCTCACTCCTGGAAGAACTCCCACCATTCAAAGGCCCAGTCCTTGATGTCCTCATTCACCGGACATCACCCATTATCACGCTCAGCTGAGTTTTCAAAGCTTTTATTGAGGTCTTCGTATTAAATCAAGGCAGCCAGCTGGGCGGCAAGCACTTTTAGAACTTCCTCTTTGAAGTTAGTGGTCACCAAGGGCATATTTTTTTATAATTAGGTAATAAATGTTTTTTTATAAATAATTATTTTGTTTCTTTAGCAAAAATGTGTAGGTAAAATAATGTTTCTTTAAAAGTAATATGTAGAACCCTCCTCGAAGGGCCACGGTTGTCGGTAATATTTTATTTGGTTACATTTACTACTAACTTCATATTTCCGAATATATCTGCCTCCCACATCGAAGCATCGATGGTTCAGTGGTAGCCTCCCACGCAAGTGATCCGGGTTCGATTCCCGGTCAATGCAAAGGATGTATTTTTTTTTATATCTTTTTTCAGTCTATTTTTTTGTATTTATTAATCTTATGATAATTATTTTGTTATCGTGGTTTTATAGTTGGATTGTTCTTTATTTGTTTGATTTTATTTGCCTCGTTTTTATTTGTTCAATGTTTTATTTTTTCAAGATCATAGTGTGACCGTTTCTTCTTGTTTTCTTAATCCTAATTTCATTTAACCTCGGCGGAATCTTAACATAAAACTTTACAAAATGCTAATGGCTACACAATGCAAATATAGTACTCAGTTAATGCTTACCAGCGCTTAATTAATTTTTTAATTTTAAAATTTCATAACTTAAGGGTCATTATTAAGTAGTAGTTGTTCTTGCCTCTGAAGCTAAGTTTATGGCTGTAAATCAATAAATAATAATTAAATAATAAATAATAAATAAATAAAAATTTTATTAAGATTTTAATTAATTATAGTAATTTTTATATTATCTGAGAAAAGCAGGATGTAATTGTTATCCCGATTATCTGAATTTCTTATAAAAGCAGCCTTAGTGAGAATTAGTTAAAAAAATATGAAATAAATTTATATTTTAAGTTTAATCCTTAAATCTAAAAACCAAATAACTCAATTTGATATCACCTAGAGCCTATTTAAGGTCAATACACGTGAAGGCCATAAAATTCAGTCAATCGTGGCCCCGACCGTCGTAATTAAATACCAGACACCACTCACATATAATTCATTATCGCGTTCACAGTGCCAGACTAACCAAAAAATGAGCGGGCTGCCCACAAAAATATATATCATAAATAATTTGTCAGCAGTTTGCCAAAAAGCGAGAGCCGGGAGCCGAGAAGCCAGAGAATCTGGCGGAATTATCGGCGGCAATTAGTTGCCAATGGCCACTGGCGGCTTCAGTCACTGCAAATTCGAATGCAAATCGCATGGCGTGGGCGCTGCGAAAAATCCGAAAATCAGATGGCGTCGATGATGGTTATCGGCGTGAAAAACAATCGCCCGCCAACTGACTGACTATTGAAAGCATTTGTCGTCGCTATTTTTCGGGGGCGTTTCGGTTGCCAGAAATTTTTGCGGAATAAACCGCCCACGCAAATTAACGGCTGCTTGAACAAATTGCTTTGACACTTTTCCAGCGAACGCGAGTGGATACTGGGTTGGGGATTGGTATTGAAGTTCTGGAGATCCCAGCGGGTGAGCTCCGGCTTCGACACTTGAACGCATGCGCGGGCAGCTTGAAAAATTGCGGATATGTCACATGACTTTATGGCTATATAGCGGAGGAGATCCCAAGCAGCAGCAGCAGCCGCAGCAGCAAAAGCAGCAGTCGCTGCGCTGTCTCCGCAGGCGAATGCTAAATCATCATAAAAATGTTGCAAATCGCAACAGGACTTGCCTCGCCATCGTCCCACCTCCGAGCTCCCTACTCTCTTACCTTAAGTCTTACCTTCACCTTCACCTTTACCTGTTTTGTGATCTGTTCTGGACAAAACAGTCAAAGGCATTCCTGATTACTAAACGGTGGAGCGATTTTTTTCGGAATGCATTAAATTGTTAAAAAAAATATATATGCAACTAATTATCCCATAAAATTTTTATAAAGAAAAGGGTTAATTTTCTTCTAAATAAGTAAATACTGTTAAGTTGCAAGTATTTTATTTAAGTTATTATAAATCGTATAAATAATCATTATCGATTGCATACTGACTGTAGCAGAAGCTTAATAAATACTCAGTTAATCCAAAGGCTAGTTCAGTAAAATGTTATGGCTTTAGATTAGTTTAAAAAGGCAATTTTTAGATTTGCATATAAAAAGCCTTGCATGTGAAGGAAATGCATATAAAGCAAACTGGTTCATGTCCACTCAAAGCGATTAAGTGCACATATAGAGTGAGTTAATATAAATAAATGCACACAGGCAAACACATAACATACATATATCAGTAAATAAAAAAAATATTTGGCATTAAAACAAAAAATATAAAAATAAATATAAATATCACAGAGAATTGGAAAGTAAATTAAAATGTTATCTTATATTAAGAAATTATATGTTTTAATCTAGATATTTGGATAAATAACTTAGTTTATATGTGAAAATACTACAAATGGTAACCAATTGTGAAGATTGGTTCGTTTTTTTCTAAGACAACTGCACAATAAAGTCAGCTGTTTTTCTTTCACAGAGATTTTTGACATTAAAAGATAGTTGATCTGCAAAAACATCGAAGTTAATTGATTTAAAATCGATTTTTGCATCAAAAACATTGAATACTTCTATTCTTTTTTAGGTTTTCTATTTAATTTACTATTATTGAAATTCTATTATATTTTTAATATATTTTCATCTATAACTCCAAACCACTGTGCAAGTCTGTGGCCTTCCACTTAGTAGGCATTCCTGCTGCTCACTTACGGCAAATGACAAGACGGTTTCACACCTCGGGGAGTCCTCGCCCAGGGCCCCAAAAAGGCCCTCCTATATTTTCCCCCTTCTGTATATGCCTTTTTCTGGCTAGAGAAGCACTCGTCGTGTGCAGAAAAATCGAATGAATCCCAAAAGGGAAGAGAGAATGCCTCCTCTCACTCCAGATTAAGAGTGCAGCGATTCGCCTGCGGGCTGGCACTGCATAAAAGTTATGTATTAGCGCTTTTATTGGTGAAATGCACATGTTGCATGCCAACTGCTCATTCGCATTTGCCACATTCCAGTATTGATGTTGGTAATTAAACGGGCTCGATCTCGAGGGGGTTCTTAACGCATGCCATCTGCGGAAATCACGGACGGGAATATCGCTTAGAAGCGGAAAATAAAAGCTCGCGGTCAAGTGGTAATAATAAATAGGTTTTAGTTGTTCAAGAGGAGAGATCCGATCTGCAAAAAAGAGTTATCAAAGCTGTTGTTGACCGAATACAAATTACACACGGGACGTAATTTAAATTCGCAAATGAAGTTCGGCCCAGCGAGGTTGTTTTCGGCACTGGGAAAAAATATATAGATGCTTTTTAATAATTTTAAAATTTTATTAAGTAATTATAAAGTAATATTACTTCCTTTAAGACTATAAATATATATGAAGTTCTTCCTTTTCGTTTAAAAATAATTTTTAAGCTTGCTTAAAAGATAATCCTGCCCTAAAATGCTTCTTAAAAATTACTATAATTAATGGCAGACCATTTCTAACGCTCTAATTAAATTATTTTGCTGGAAACTTAAATTGTTTTATTAAAACTTAAACTGATTATTATTTCGTTCTGTTTTCTTTCTGTTTCGAACCTTGGAGCTGCAGCTTCGCAGCTTCTCAGCTCCTCACTTCAATCAGTAATCACAAAAAAATTTTCTGGCTGCCAACAGGAGGAGCGAAAACCTGTACACGTTTTGCGGCAACTTGGCAAAGGCAACTGCGGCCTCCACACACCCTTAGCTCCCCCCCTCTCACCCCTTCGATTCGATGGCCGGCATCCTTTGAGCCTTTTGCCAAATTACCGCGCATTTAATTTCCACTTTGATGTTGCATGCGGCAGGCAGTTTGCCACAGCCTATGTGTTTGGGCATTTTTTCTTTCAACGAACTGAAAAACTCGCAAAACGAAAAAAACGAAAAAAAGGGGAAAAAATCCGATTTGCATGTAAATTTTCTAGCTCATCTCTCGATTTCTTGGCCGCTGCTGTTCGCTCATAATTACGGGGCTCCAAAAACGTAGCTTTGGCCGGCAAGCAGAGAGTTCAATTGTGTGTGGGCCAGAATTTATGGACACTTTTGATGGCAACACACACAAGGCCAGAGGCTGTATTTCGGAGTATTTTGTATTTTTCGGCTGAAGTGATCTCTTCTCCACTCCACGCCGAAGCCGTTGACAACATGTTGTTGGCGCATTTCGAGCGGTATTATGATAATTTTATGGCAAATCATTTTGTTTACAATTTTACAGCCCCACGACTGTGGCGGCACGCCCAGATTAAGACAGCCCATGTGGGCGGCACACAAAGTGCTGCGAATGATTATCGATTTTACATGGCAAATTACAGGTTGCTGTAAGCTGTAAGCCAAGCTAGCAAGCCCTGAGTGTCAATTTAGATAAACATTTGATCTCATCGGAAGGCAAAGTGAATTTAAGCGCTTACTATAAAGTTGTATCTCAATGGGTTTAGTTGGGGATTACAAATATGTTGGTGGTCTATTTGATGTGGATTAATATAAGGGTTTATAGGTGTAAGAGGCATTTTTTGGGGAATTATTTGTGGTTATTTGTTGGTTTTTAAATTGATGATTATTAAGTAAAACCAGAGAAAGGTAAAGAAAGTACTCTCTGGAAGTGAATGGGTTTTGTAGGAGAGTAAAGTATTAAATATATTTAAGTTTATTATATTTATTGTGTATATTTCAAGACCTTTTATACCATTGCCTTTTTGTCCAACTGGAAAATAATAATAACTCAATTATATAATATATGTTAAATCGTTTAGAACCATATTTTCAAATGCTAGTTTTAAAATTACTTAAAGATCTTTAGTTAAAATATTTTAAATATAATAAAATTATGGATTTTGTGCTTCAAGATTGCAATATGCTTTATTTCCTTAAAAGTAACAGAGATAAAAAGTCAATGCACCTTTTAGAAAATAAATAAATTATTTCTAGTAAAGACAAACAGTTCCCGATCGTGAAATAAAAGAAATATTTTGTGGTCTTGCTCTTGCGTTTAAAAAATCTATAAACTTTTCTAAATTTAAAACCCGTCGGTGGCTCATCGCTTGGCGATTTCTGCTAGCTTTCTGGCCACCTCCGCCTCCGTTTAAGCTCAGCTTCAAACCGGCCTCGAAAGTGGGCAGAGCCACGAAGAGATCCACTCAAAGAGGAGCCACTAAGCCGGGCTACTACCCAGACAAGTACATGCCCCCCGATCTGGTTTTGGCCAAGTCTGGAGGGAGGTCTGCTCGTTGGTCCAACACTTTGGTTTTGGGAACGAGCGCTAAAGAGCTGCTGATGCTGATTTGGAAAATAAAAAAGAAACGAAAAAAACGAGCCAGAAGAAGCCACCCGAAGTTGCAGCAAACCAGTTTCCGCCGAACGAGTTGCCCAGCAGAGATTACACTTTGTCTGGTTATTTCTCCTTTTTCGGTTACTGGCTTTTGGCTTTTGGCGAGCCGAACGAATCAGTGCCAATGAGGTTGGAATAGAGATGGAGACGGAGCCCCCAAGAGCAACGCCCACAAAAAGCTGAGCGGTAAAAATGGCTGCTTGTAAATGTTTTCAAGTTCAATGAGGGTCTTACGGCAATTGCCATCCACAAAACAGATCGATCTTGCATGGGGGTTATTGTATGGTCATTATATCAGAGATGTGCGTACCATTATGGAAGGAAAATGATTTAAAAGCGAGTAAATAAGCCTTCATTTTAAAGGTTAGAATATTGAGATTGGCTCTTAAAACAAAAACAAGACAAATTGTTTAAATAAATATTTTCTGGTAAGCATAAATTTCTCTAAAAAATATATTACGATTTTCTTAAAGGCAGGAGGAACTAAACTATGAAGTTCTTGAACTAAAAATAAATATAATAGGTCTTGAATTCATGCAACTTCAACTTGTTTCGAAATTATATTCAATACTTGAAGACTTGATTCAAAAACTGTCAATTAGTTAGACTATTGGTACTATATTCTTTAATTATATATATTATATTTAGAGAGTGCTAAGCTAAGCAACTGCAAGAAAATTAATAAGAAATCCTTATCACAAGCTGTAATATTTGTATTTTACATTTAAAACCATTTATCCTTCAGCTCACAGTTATAGATAATGAAACAAGATCTGGCATCAACTTACTTGTTTTTTAGCGCCAATGAAGCGGAAAACCCAAAAGAAAATTCTTGCTAGCCGAGGCATGCAATCAATTTTACTAAAATTACCTCAGCCCCATTTGTGATATCCCTGAAATGGGATTACCATAGCGAAGACACACCACTGATGGATGTGTGTGTGTGTGCGTGTGGTTTTTCACACATTTTTTACAAGACTTCACGCCTTTGTGCACTTGTCTATAATGCCTTGCTGACTGGGGGCGTGGCCAGTGTCATTTCTCCCGCAATTTGGTCCGCTTCTCCGGGGCCTGGGATCCGATCCGATCCGAGCTCAGCGATGCGAGTCACATCCAATTTCCCGCTGAAACAGAAACAGAAACTTTCTTCACAATTAAGCACGCTTTCTGCCCAATTTTTAAACCATCGCCACGGATCTCATGTAAAACGATGCCACATGTGTGTGCATCCGTCTCCCAAAGTATCCTAAAGAATAAGTATCTGTGACTGCTCACGTTAAGCGGAAGATCGGTTTTGGCTCGCTTTTCACTCGGTATCTGTCAGTCCATGGTTTTTTTTTAACAAATATGAAATTATCCGAGTTCGGGGAGAATATTCGTTGTGGCTTGCAGGGAATTTTTTTGGATTTTCTCTGGTTGTTAATGTTACAAATGTGAGAGGAAAGAATGCATGTAAATAATATTTTCCACTAATATCTTGAACTCTCTTGCATGTTATAAATATTATAAAATTATATTATTTATTATTTCTTCGATACTTAAAAAAAAATTTCCCTTGAAAAACTTATTACTCCTAATAAAAAAAATTCATTTATCCATTATTATAGTCATTTTTAGAATAATTTGTATTGAAAGTATTTCAAATAAATTATTATCATACTCTCTCTTCATTTGTAAGGCCTTAAAACTATCTTTCTTTATTTTTAAAGCCATATAAACCCTTAAAATATATAAAACCAATATTTGCTTATCCCTGCCCACATCCTCTTGCCTTTCCTCGATCATAATCTCGCCTTTTCCCTTTCGTAGAAGAGGTTGCATGCCAAAAAATTTGCCTCGCCCCACTCCCGACCGCCTCCAATGTCAATTTGCATACCAATTGCACTGGCCCGTCCGTACGTACATATGTCAAAAAATGTGAAAGTTTAATATAGAAAATATGCAGAGACTGGAGCCGCAAGTGGCGACCAAGCCAGAGCTCCCTGCCAGGCGGAATGCCAATCCATTGACTGACAAGGACAACTCGTGTGCGACAGTTGACAGCTGCTGCCTGGTGGCTGCCACCGTTTGAATCCCACCTCCTCCTCCTCCTCCTGCTGCCACTCCGATCCCCACTCCCAAGCCTGGGTGGTCGCCTCCACGGGATGCCCAGCGTACAGTAGTCCCAGATGGGTGGCTGCTGATGGCGCAGGATTGGGAGCCAGAAGGGAGCGGGAGCGGGAGCAGCTTGAATGGCGCCAAGCGGAGCCTGGACAAATGACAGTGGACGACTGACTACTGACTGCAAACTGATGAATTTATGCGGAAGCCACGATGAGAAATGCATTTTTCATAATAAATTGAAGGGTGAGAGCGGTTGTGGGGTGGCAGCCACAGGAATATCTGATTTTTCAATTAATATTTATATAATACAGTGGCTATCAGATGTATGTAAATCTTTAACAATTTTTTAACATATTAATAAAATATTTACAATGAAAAGTACAGCTTTAAAACCTTTAATTAATTAAAAAGTACAAGGAAGAGTTCAGAAATAATTCTTAAAATGTTACCACAAATTTTTTACTTAGTTTATGTTGCACAAATGATCCTTTCCTTTATTTTTAACCCGATATTCACTGTAATACTTATTTTTGGCAGAACGATAGCCTACGTATCTCCAGTAGTGGGCAATAAATATCCATTGGGAGAGAGAAAACAAACTGTCAGACATTTTTATCAGCAATTAATCGTGTTAATCAAATGCCTTGTCAGCATCATTTACCAAGAAACGGATTTACGTAATGCCCCGGCGATCCATTACGGCTAACAAGAGTTGAGTTGAGCTCTCGCTCTCTCTCTCTCTGTGAGTTGAGTGAAAAGCTCTTTCGAAACCAAAATGAAACGCCATAACCGATGGCCAATCAATCAATGACACCAAAGTTGAAGTTCAAATTGAAGCCGAGTTAGAAACTCATTGCACTCTCCGAATGCCATACAAATTGTTGAAATTAAGCGCACGAGTCACCAACATGATCACAATGGCGTGAAAACAAGTCAAAGTTGAGTTCGGTGCTGACTGCGTGACCGAAGATTTGATGTGGGGGCCTGCAGAGAGAAAAAACTGGGGTATTTCTGGATTAAGATGAGGGATTACTACCATTTGAAGAACTCTATGGGTTCATGGAAAAATAAACAGTATTAATAATAAATTATAAGCTATAAATAGCCATTAAATAAATTCATTTAGAAAACCCCAAGTAGAAAGAACTCTATGCTTTTTTCTTCGTGTAAAGTTCAAATCCAAAAATGAAGCAAGAGTGGCTTGGGGCCACAAAGAGGTTTTCCATGCTCGTGCCATAGAAAGTGGCTGTCCTTATCGCGGAGCCCTCATCTCGAGTTGTCATGTCAACGCTTCTGATTCCGATTTCTGGCTGCATTCCCCACATGTCACAGGGCTGAAAGTTGAGACCCGAGACCGCAGATTGATGCCCCCGGCACAGTGGGATACTCAGATACACGAAGATGCTTGGGATGCCTGGCCTGGGCTAACTGATGGCTGGTGGTGGGCCTGGCAGCTCCTCAGTGTCAGCATCAGTCGACCAATATCATCAAGCACGTCGCAGTCGTCAGCGTGATTAATTTGCTGGTCTTGTAACTTGCGACTTGTAACTGCCAACTTTGTGTGGATCCCAATCCCTATCCCTTAACCCTTTCTTACCTTCTCCATCGCCATGCAACAGCGGCCGCTGGCTGGCATTTATTAAATGCGGATTTAGTTAATGGTTTATTTTTGGTTGGATGTCGCTGTCGGGGCCATAAATCAGGCGGTGACCGAAGTGCGGGTTTCGGTCAGGGCTTAGTCCGTTAATATGCAATGATTAAAAGTGTCATTTGTTATGGCTTCGAAAAATGGATTGAATACAAAGCCAAATGAGCTGTGATTCAGCATCGAAATGGCTGTATTTTACAGATTTTACTTTGAAACCTTGAAAGCTTAAATCAATCAAAAAATAATTCATGCCCCGCCACACAACATTTATTCTTTGTAACGTTATTAACATATTTTTTTTTTAATTTGGCTCAATGTCCTGACTTCTTCCTTCACCTCCTTCCTTCCTTCTTAAAATAAAGACCAGGAATTGCGAGCTTCATTGCGATCCTTTACTAGTTCTTTGAAAGCTTCACCAATACGATTCACGGGCTCTCCAAACACATAGACCCAGATGGCGAAGGCTACCAGCAATATGGGTAGAGCTGCATATAGGGCTTTGGCCAGACATTTGGAGTAGCGTAATAGCATAACAAAGGGCTTGAGCAGAATGTATGCCAAGGTTGATATTGGTACCTTTATCTCAGACTGAGCCTCGTGATCTTCAATTTCTGTTGTATCTTCAGGAATAGGTTCTGGAGTTGGTACCGGAATGGGTTCAGGATCAGGTTCAGCCACATTTTGACGTTTAGGCCAAATACCACATTTTTTCAAAGTCTCTTTAAGTTCTTGAGTAACAGGAGGAAAGCCATCATCGGTATCCTCGGCCTCCTCATCCCCTCCGTTTTGGGGCTCTGCGGGCTTGGTTGGGGTACACTTCACCCATCGTATACGCGACTTTTGTAGGATGGTATTTATGTCATCGTCGGCTGGTAGCTCGACATAACCCAACGGGGCCTGCTCTGTATCACTCATTGTTGATTCCTTCAATTGGGGAATTTTGATAATTATATTACCTTCCTTTGGCTCCTAAAAAGATGCTTTGGTTTGCTTGGATTCGATTTTTTAAATTTTCAACTCACCTTTGCGAAAAATAAAAATAAAACTGATATAAATAAATAGAAATTCTAGCTTTTGTTCCAGATTAGAAAGAAAGTTTTATGTTTCCCTTTCCACTACAGAAATGATACTGACGAAAACGTATACGGCTGTATATAGAAGCAATTGAAATTGAGACCAAGGCCTACTTGTAGATTTTTCGGCAACAAACAGGGCTACTGGGATGGCTTTTAAATATGCATAAATTCTTAACCATTTCGAGATAGAATTCTCTTTTTTTTAAATAGGCAAATTCCTGAAAATCGTGGGAATTATCTTCAAAGATTTCCCTATAATTTTATTGTCTCCATAATTAATATTCCACAAATGACGCAGCGAAAAACGGAAACAATTTGTCGAAAGGCTGGCAAACAAAGCGTTGCAAATTTCCTCTTTTAAGCGTCAGATCTGCCAAAATAATATTTAAAATTAATGCGGGGACAGTTGGTTGTGCAGCGGGGCTGCACCCACATGCCGATCTCTTCACACCTGTCCCAGGCGATCGGTAAGAGCGGCATTGTCAACATGTGGTCAGAATTCTGAACCGGGTTTCCCGCTGGGCGCCGTTTTCATATCGAAATCTTTTTTCAGGCAAAACAAAACGACGCCGCTTTGTCTCCTGTTGTTGTCCGAAGTGACAGGACACCAGGCAAAACACAAACAAACATACAGGACAAAGAGCGGCTGAGGAGCAGAAACAATCCGAAAATCGAGAATGGAGAATGCAGAATCGAAAGGCAAAGTGGCAATTTTTATGTCCAGAAATGTGTGCATAAATATGGCTAGCCATAAGTATGGCTTGTTTATCGTGCCCTCTGGTGTTTCCCTCAAACAGATGAGGGCAAGAAAGTAGGACTGCATGTCTGGGAATTAATCTGAATAATAATAAATACATAATATTTATTAACATACAAATAAAACAGATTAAAGCTGTTTATGACCTGAAAATACTTTAACAAATATTATTTCATTTTAATATATATTAATAAGATAATAAAGGATAAACCATAAAGGTTTTTTTGTAAGTCAAGAAGGAAGTAGTCAAAATACTCTAAAAGACTGCTTTAATAATGCTTTTTTTTATGGCTATAAAAATCTGACAAGTGGCTTTAATTTGATTTACAAATTTTTAAAAATTAAAGTCTTTTCATAGCTTAAACATTTTTTAATATTTTACTTATACTTCCTTCTTCATATATTGTTCTATATTTTCAACCTCAGCTGTAGCCCCGCACACATGGCACATCCTTAAAAGATATCTACTTATGGTTCTTGTTGCTTATTAATGACTTCGCTCAGGGCCTCATTGTCTGGAGATTTTGCCGCAAACTCAGCCTCAGCCTCGATTCTGGTTTGTGTGTGTGAGCCCCCCTGTTGGCCGTTTGAGTCCTGTTTGAATCCCGTTTGAATTTCGCCGCTAAATTATCGGAAATAACGGTTCGTTCGGGCCGTCCACTAACGGTACCCAATGGCTACTGTGCGCGCGCCGCTTTTAGCTCGGAATCTTTATTATCCTGTGCGGTTAGGGAAAGGATTCCCAATGTCCCCAAGGTGGAATCCTTGTGAATGAAAACAAATAGCCACGGGGCCAAAGGGAGTTGTGGGAATAAGGCAACTAGGCAGGGTTTCAGGTGGTTCAGGATATTGTTATTTGAGGAGAATAAAGAAAAAGGTCTGGTAGTATTGATTATTTCAATTTAAAAAAAAAAAGGATGATGTAACCCCTTATAAAATGTTGAAAAATCTATCATAATTTTTTTTTTTTAATTGTAGGAAACTTTTTTAAGTAAAAAAACCTTTGCTTTTCTCAGAATAGTAGCTTAAGATCTTATAGTAAAATTTTTACTGACTTACTCACACAAGACACCTCTCATCACCATGGGAATTCAATATCAACACCGCAATCTTTATAAAGTTAATTATCAGCAACCCTTTTTTGAATTCCCAAAAAAAAAACACTTTTATTTTAATCATAAATATCACATTTGGTTAATTCAAGTAATCTGCATTTATTAAGAAACACTTCATCACCCTTTCGGCTAATTTATGCTCAGCATTTCGGTTACCTTACCTTTCCAATTGTGCCACAGGAGGAAAAAGGTAACTTTATATACACTTTTTGGCTACTCAGTTGCCCCCTTATATCGGTCGGGTCTCCGGGACCTTATCATTCACAATTTATCGGGGCCGCGGAGACGTTTGGTGTCAAATTTGGGTGTTGACCACATGGCCGTGTACATGGCAATCAACGCCAAATTATTTCCTTTGTGTGCCACCGCAGAACGCCCCACTTGGCAGTGGACTGGAGTGGAGTATAGTAGGGAGGAGTGCATCCTTCCTTCCTTTTCCGCTGGACAGCTGCGCTGGCCCCGGCAATTATTTCAGGTAGCCATGAGGAATGTGCGGTGTGCTCTATCTATGGTATAATTTTCGGCTTGGAAGGAAATCGAACGGTATGGGTTCACTTGAAGAAAACTAAATAAAAATAATAAACATTTAAAAAAGACAGACAAAAGATTTCTTTTGCAGTATAATAATATATAAAACGTGTCCTTTAATCAAGAAAAAACTATCTCAATCTCTATCAATTTTTGTATTAACTTCACAAAATATAGATAATTAAAGAATATTACGCATACTGGCAAACCTCCGTAAAGAAATGTCAAAAAAAATTGCACGTACTATAAATTTATCTAATTTAATAAATAAAAGCCTCATAATTTTCCAACTAAACTCTGTGTAATTTTTCTCTCTGTGCCTGTCCAGGTCGCATATCGATGGCGACACCTTGCGCCATCATCGCTCGGGTAGATTACCACTGTAAATATTATTAAGCACGATTACAATCGCCGCGGCAGACGGAACCGTTCATTAAAATTATTATGCGCACATCCCATACATCCCAAAATATAAATATAAGGAAAATATATATACGCTCCTATCAGATTCCGTGTTTTGGGCCAAGTTATTCAACCGAGTTGCGCATGCGCAGTGGCATCAAGATCCCTTGATGGCTCCCGGGCTTGACAATGGACGGGATGGGACATTTTACGCGTAATTGACAAGCTTTCTGGGGCCTTGCTTTTATGCGGCATTTAAACCAACTAATTGCAGGCCGAAAAAATGAAACCCGATGTGAAAAGGTTGTCGTCTTTTTTGTGTGCTTGTCCCATGTTTAATTATTTCCACATTTATGTAAATAGTTTTCCCCCCAAGCACAGTTATGCGCACAATTAGATAGCCAAAATTGTTGCGTGTGTTTAGGTGCGCGTGAAAAAAGAAAAAAAAAAAACAAAAATTACCTTTTAGAAGCCTTTATTCAGGGCCCACTGGATTCGTAAATTATTCAACAAAGTGTCACGCAATATTCCCGGGCAAACGAAATCAAAGCGAGAACGTTTAGCCAACCGGACCACACATTTGGCCAATTGAAAAGAATGCCAGATAAAGCCAGACACACGCACCCGTTACCCCCAAAATGTTGAACAATTTTTGACAATTAGCGGCGCTTTTCATGTTCATTTCGATTTACGTATCGAGGCCCGTCATATTGACAATTTAAGCGCAAATTTGTTTCAACATTCAGCGGCTCGTCGGCGGCTCAGCGATTGAAAGCTGAAAGCTGATTTCGGATTTCTGAAAATGCCTCCCCACGCAAATGTATTTCCATTGTTAACGAATCGAACACTTTTGACATTTAAATGACATTTGAATTGGGTTAGAAAGCAATTGGCCAGGCCGAAGGCAATGCCAGCAGAGTGTGAGCATGTTGAAAGCCAAAACGGTGAGGCAAATTTGGTTATTTGGATATTTTTAAAGATGAAACGGACTGAAAGAGGGTCACAGAGTTGATCAATTTTTATTTTACGATCTAATGGAATTTATTAATGAATTATCTATATACTTGCTTTTAGATGGGGTTAACAGTTTCTTACAAGCATTGGACAAATTGTGCACTATAGACTACAATATAAGGTTTAAATACAAATAATATTAATTATCATACCGTTTCAACAGACAAATACACGCCAAAAATGCGAAGTTTTCTAATCGCAGACCCTGAATAAAAGTCTCCGAGATTTTTTGCTTCAGACAAACTGACGGACTGTCAGAATATGTATTCTTTGTGGGGTTGGAGATGCCTCCCAATCTATAATACCCTTCTTCCCTAATGATACCGGGTATAAACAGTGATCACATTTTCCCATACAGGCTAAATAAAAGCAGCAGTCCGTCTGCAAAACACAGATAACTCCACAGCATCATTTCCCTTTCTAGACTAACTGCCTAACGCCATATTATAAGTCATCCCAATCAACTGCAATTAACTACGGTAGATTGTGTCCAAAGTGTGACGAAATCGTAAATTTTCTGTTTTATTTAGGCCTTAAACATACTTTAATTTCTAGCACCTGTACTCTATTTTATTTTAAAACAAGAAGGAAACTAACTTCTGCCGAAGTTTATATACCCTTGTAGATAATAAATTTAGTCATTTGACACGATCCTTCCTATGGCAGCTAGACTAGTTTGCGAGTCGCAGTGTCCAAATATTTCAACTCCGTAAAATAAAGTTGGAATAAGTATGGTTTTTGATATTATTAATCTAATTTCTTCCGGCAGACAGTGTCCAGTTGCTTTTGTAATGTGTTTACTCCAGGGGAGTGTTCTGCTAAATGTTATTTCCTAGTTGCAGCTTCTCTAAGATTTAATTGATTGCCAATAGTGCTTTTAGTCTCTATTTTATGAAGCATACTTCTCGGCTGAAATAATTTATTTGATGTTTCAGTCGCCACTACAATTTGCAGCCTCCTCGCTCCTCACAAAATTTATTAAAAGTTCATATTTAAATATTTATATAAATATATATTAATCTTTAACAAATCAATGCAGCTGTACGCTGCTTAGCACATGTGCGCATGACACTAAACATAGCGGCGGGTTGAGCGTAACACATATTATGTAATGTAAACTGAACCCACGCGTGGGATCTCAGCATATCTTTAAATATAGCGGCCAAACGGGCCTAACACAAAACACTTGCCAATATGTACAAGTAATTTGAGTCCCAGCGTGGGATCCACGAATTCTGTGTTCACCCCTATCGCACTCAAGAATGTATCCCTTGCTAAAGGATAAACAGACCACTTCGTTCGCGATAAGTCTAGAATAAGATTTGATGTTTGCTACCTAAGCTAGGATCTATATAAAGCAGAGACCGCTCATAATAAAATCAGTTTGAATTATCAACTCAAGAATAACGATAAGAATAACAAAGGAAGGATACGCCTATTCATGAATTGTCTTATCCGCGATACAGTGTCCTTGTTGATGTCCGCCTTAAACAATGGAGTGTGCTCACAGGAATGCACAACCTCCTGATCGGAGCAAAGATTCTGGAACCTGCCGTCAACACCTGTGGTACAAAAGAGGGCCGGCTTAGCTGCGAACTCGTAGAGCGTGGAAATATTTTTAGGCGAACAGCTGTAGAGGCATGTCAGCCACTGGTAGTTCCAGCCATCTGTTTTAGTCGCTGCCATGGCACAGCCCAACCGATTGCTGGGGCCCACTATCATTCGTAGGAAGTGTCCCACTTCAGAGCTGAAACGGGAAACCAGTATGAAAGGTACAGCCGAGTCTGCCAGACTGTGGGGTAACCGTTACCCAAAGTATTGAGCATTTTAGTGGACTTAAAAATGTGATGAAGAAAAGAATGTTGTCAAAAATGAGATCTAATCTTTCAGACTAATTGACAGACTGACATGGAAAAAAAGAACTCGCCTGGTCCTGGTGATAAAGAATACGTATTCTAATCTATAATACCCTTTTCCCCTTCTGGTACCGGGTATAAACAGTGATCACATTTTTCCGTCCATATTATTTTATGAATAATACTCACTTATTAAGGGACGATCCATCTAATAAGCTGAGCACAGTTATCTTCTTGTACTGGTCGTACCAGGCGTTTAGCTGAGATCTTACGATCCTGTAAGCACTTTGTTTCTTCTTGAACTTATTGTAGACTTCATTAGAACCCGGAGCGGAGAATGTCATAGTGGAAATACAGCTGTTTATGGGTCAAAGATCGCAGCGCATTACCAGGAGTTTGGCGACATCGGCCAAATCGGGGTCCCATCTCAGTTTAAACATTCGTCCGGCCGGCGGTAATTTTAGGGTATTCCCGGCGGCCACAATATCACGGTAGGTGTTATGACGACTCACGAGAAACTTCTTAATTTGATTGGTTATGGTTATAAGTTTCGGTTCTTTTCCACACACCGCTGACCAGTTCTACGAATAATGGTCTTGTTAAAGGAATTGTTTTTTTTTTATTTTTTTTTTTGGAATAATTCCAAAGTGAAATATTTCTAGCACCTTCTACAATTAAAATTATAGTCCAAGATCGAAAAGAATTACTTACTTCTGTATTATTGCATCCATAGTGAGGCTTGGATTTGCCAGCAGGGCAGTTTTTTAGCAGGCAATACATCTTTCCTTTATCTTCTGACGAGAGTGAGGCAACGTCATCCTTCGCCATTGGGCTTACTCCATTTAGGCTTGATAGAAGCAGCAGTCCGACTGCAGAAATCAAAGAACTCCACAGCATCATTTGTCCTTCTAGACTAACTGTTCGGCCTATCATAAGTTCTCCCAACCAACTCAAATTTCCATCGGTAGATTATGGCCAAGTGTGACTAACCATACATTTTCTGCTTTGATATTTAATAACAAAAGTAATAAAAAAAAAAGATTGAAAGCCGAAGTTTAGATACCCTTGCATTTTGTGATTTGACCCAACCGTTACTATGACAGCGATAGGACATAGTCAACCGATTTCGACTGATGATATATAAAAACACAAAGGCTTAAAATATGTTCCTAGATTATAGTATAATATGACCGATCGCTTCTTTGATAATTTCTTTTCGATAAAATGAGTATAAACGAGAAAGAAAGGTAACTTCGGTAAACCGAAGTTTCTATACCCTTGCAGTCTGAAATTGGATCATTGAAAACCAATCCATTTTGGTAACGTTAAAAAAAAAAATGTCAAATTATGTAAATTTTTTAAATTTTACATTTTACATGTAGAATTTTACATTTTCACATAAATCGACCGATCCCTTCTATGGCAGCTATATGATATAGTTGTCCGATCTTAATGAAATTAAAACCGTATTTCTAGAACTATAAAAAACGACTATATCTCGAAGTTTATAGAAATTCGTTGAAAAACAGAGAAGTTAAAATTTTTTTTACATTAATTTCGCCATCATTCCTATGGCAGCTATAGGATATAGTGGTCCGATTTCGGCCGTTCCGACATATATACTTTCAACCCGATAGCTTAAAAACTGAGAGACTAGTTCGCGTAGAAACCGACAGACGGACAGACAGACGGACAGACAGACAGACGGACAGACAGACGGACATGGCTAGATCGACTCGGCTGGTGATGCTGATCAAGAATATATATACTTTATGGGGTCGAAATTGCCTCCTTCACTGCGTTGCAAATATCATGGCAAAATTATAATACCCTCTGCAAGGGTATAAATATAAAAGTTGCCTATATTATATGCTTGTCAATAAATAACTAAATTATTTCCATTTCCCTATACTTCAAGTTAATTTTCTGTTCGTGCCTCTGGCCTTGAGTGTGCGTTGCTAACAAGTTAACTAAAACTAAAGGGCAACCTAAAGGTTAGAGTCTGTATATGTAGACAGACACTCTGAGGTGCACATACGAATATTTCAACGCTCCTTTCCCCTCTCATTTCGATCTTTACAAAATACACAGTTACCTTACGCCTTTTTAGTTTAATCCTTAAAAAGTCTGGCATATTTCAAATATTCTCTGCTCAATATTAAAGCAGTTGCATATTTATACAAGCAATTTCTGTCCATCATTTTATTTCAAATAAAAACAGAAGGCATCTTCCATTAGCCTATAAAGCCCATAAAAATCCACAACCATTGACGCATTCGGAATGACTCAAAAATGAGCAGCTTTCCCTTGTTGCTGGATCCATCCGTTTGTCTAGCGATAATACTAGGAATAAGATTTCATGTTAGCTACCTAAGCTAGGATCTATATATACGCGGAGACCGTTCCTAATGAAATCAGTGTGAGTTTAGAACTCCCAGAATGTAGACATTTGTTTTATTTGCGGCGTCTCTAACCATTTAAAATGATTTGGATACCAAATACATTAAAGAATCCGTCAAAAACTCGGGTCATCATGGATTGTCTTATTCGCGATACAGTGTTGTTGTTGATGTCCGCCTTAAACAATGGAGTGTTCTCACAGGAATGCACAACCTCCTGATCGGAGCAAAGATTCTGGAACCTGCCATCAACACCTGTGGTACAAAAGAGGGCCGGCTTAGCTGCGAACTCGTAGAGCGTGGAAATATTTTTAGGCGAACAGCTGTAGAGGCATGTCAGCCACTGGTAGTTCCAGCCATCTTTTTCAGTCGCTGCCATGGCACAGCCCAACCGATTGCTGGGGCCCACCATCATTCGTAGGAAGTGTCCCACTTCAGAGCTGAAACGGGAAACCAGTATGAAAGGTACAGCCGAGTCTGCCAGACTGTGGGGTAACCGTTACCCAAAGTATTGAGCATTTTAGTGGACTTAAAAATGTGATGAAGAAAAGAATGTTGTCAAAAATGAGATCTAATCTTTCAGACTAATTGACAGACTGACATGGAAAAAAAGAACTCGCCTGGTCCTGCTGATAAAGAATATATTCTAATCTATAACACCCTTTTCCCTTCTGGTACCGGGTATAAACAGTGATCACATTTTTCTGTCCATATTATTTTATGAATAATACTCACTTATTAAGGGACGATCCATCTAATAAGCTCATCACAGATACTTTCTTGTATTGGTCGTACCAGGCGTTAAGCTGAGATCTTACGATCCTGTAAGCACTTTGTTTCTTCTTGAACTTATTGTAGACTTCATTAGAACCCGGAGCGGAGAATGTCATAGTGGAAATACAGCTGTTTATGGGTCGAAGATCGCAGCGCATTACCAGGAGCTTGGCGACATCGGCCAAATCGGGGTCCCATCTCAATTTACACATTCGTCCGGCCGGCGGTAATTTTCGGGTATTCCCGGCAGCCACAATATCACGGTAGGTGTTATGACGACTCACGAGAAACTTCTTAATTTGATTGGTTATGGTAATTAGTTTCGGTTCTTTTCCACATGACGCCGACCACTTCTGTGAATAACGGTAGTGTTATAGGAATTGTATCTTTTGATAATTTCAAAGTGGAATGCGTGTACCACCTTCTACAATTTAAAATCGAAAAGTAATGCTTACTTCGGTATTATTGCATCCATAGTGGGTTTTGGTATTGCCAGCAGGGCAGTTTTTTAGCAGGCAATACATCTTTCCTTTATCTTCTGACGAGAGTGAGGCAACGTCATCCTTCGGCATTGGGCTTACTCCATTTAGGCTTGATAGAAGCAGCAGTCCGACTGCAGAAATCAAAGAACTCCACAGCATCATTTTCTCTTCTAAACTAACTGTACGGCCTATCATAAGTTATCCCAATCACCTGGAATTTCCATCGGTAGATTATGGCCAAGTGTGACTAACCATAAATTTTTTTCTGCTTTGATATTCAATTACAAAAGTAACCAGAAAAAGATTGAAAGCTGAAGTTTAGATACCCTTGCATTTTGTGATTTGAGCCAACCGTTACTATGATAGCGATAGGACATAGTCAACCGATTTCTACTGATGATATATAAAAACACAAAGGCTTAGAATATGTTCCCGGATTATAGTATAATATGACCGATCGCTTCTTTGATAATTTCTTTTCGATAAAATTAGTATAAAATAGAAAAGTTAATTTTCCGCTCGTGCCTATAGTCTTGAGTGTGCGTTGCTAACAAGTTAACTAAAACTAAAGGGCAACCAAAAGGTTCATGTCGTGCTAGGGTCTGTATATGTAGACAGACATTCTGAGGTGCACATACGAATATTATTTTTTTTTTTTAATATTTGAATTCGAATTTATTTATAATTTCTCAGCGCTACGAGCTACGAGCTTATATATTGTAATAATTAAGATTAACAATTTTTGAATTTATATTTAATACTTACTTATAAACATTTAAAGATTTTAGAAAAAGGAATTTATTTAAAGTTGCTTTAAGCTATTAATTTTGATTTTAGAATTTATGAGCTTGAAGTAGCTCTGAGGTATCTCTCTCAACTCTCCTTTTCCCTCTCATTTATATCTGTACAGAATATACCGTTACCCTACACCCTTTTAGTTTAATCCTAAAAAAGTCAGGCATTTTATTGTGCTTTAAGTTACATATATTCTTGGTTAACCATATTTCAAATATTCTCTGCTCAATATTAAAGCAGTTGCAAATTTATACAAACATCATTTTATTTCAAATAAAAACAGAAGGGATCTTCCATTAGTTTTAAATAATTTGGCAATTACACATCGAACTTTGTACTTAGCCTATAAGGCCCATAAAAATCCACAACTATTGACGCATTCGCAATGACTCAAAAATGATCAGCTTTTCCTTGTTGCAAGAAAAAGCATCAACAAGCTGAGAGGAATTCATCGTAAAATCTTAAGCCATAAAAATTTTACGCAAATTGTTTCTGTGGCGGAGAGAAAAATTCAACAAAGAAGTAAAAAGCCAAATCGCAGATGGCATAATGAATATTATCAATTTCTTTTGAAATTTACTGCCAAAATGCTTAAGCATGGCGTCGATTTGCTTAAAGAAATTCCATTGGCCGCTGTCGGAACAGAAACCAGAAATAAAGGAGATCAAAGCGAACGGCGACGGCTGTGGGTAATTTTCAATTTTCCACAATTACAACGATCGACGGGAAGTGATCTGGGGGGCGGCGACGGTGGTGGTGGTGGTGGTGGGTGGGAGGCTGCGTGTTTGGCACAAAGTGCAGATAAAATTAATTAAAATTTAATTCAATTCAATTCACTTGCGCCATATATGAAGAAGTTGTCTATATGGGATCATTGGTACTAATTTGAATGAAAAAGCGAATTTTCGGAGATATGAGTAGTACCCCAAAAGGTGAACAGCAAACTTAAGGGTTATACGGCCTGAAGTGAGTATCAAAATCGTAAGAGCCATTTAAAAAAAAAAAATTAGAAAATCCTAAAAAAATTAATTTAAATTCTTAATTCTCAATTATAATCAATTTAGATAAATGTGTAAAGGTAAAGTAATTATCATTTAAAAATACCTTTCCAACGACGTATAGCACGTTTCAGTAACTTTAGTCGTTCAGAAGTTATGGGCGCGAGAATTCGATTTTTTCCTATTTTCCCGCCAAAGAAGCGGGAAAAGCAAAGCATGGATCAAATTAAAAACAAGCAATTTAAAAGGTTTTTTCAAATTAAAAATATTTTACGTTTTGTTTGATGGTTTTAAAGTTTATTGCAATTGTGCACGTCTCTATATGACTCTACATGTATTTTTACATAAATGTATGTAAAGTGCATGTAAAAGGTTAGGTATATGGGATCTTTGCTACTAATTTTAATGAGTAATATCTCGAAAAAGCGAATTTTCCCAGATATGTGATATATACCAAAAGTTGAGCCATCTCAAGGGCTATATGGCCTTGAGTGACTATCAAAATCGTTAGAGCCAATTTTGAAAAAATTACAAAAACTTAAAAAAAAAAATTAGTTTTAATTATAAATTCTTAAATATTATATTTAGATAAATTATGTCCAGGCAAAGCTATCATCATTTCAAAATACCTTTCTAACGAC